>JAOXJP010231178.1:0-39075 GCA_025762735.1 Platanus orientalis | reverse complement strand
TACTAATAACAAATGGTTTGCATATTGATTTATATGTCATGATTCTTTGTACTTACATAGTATAGCTTTTAGGTTTTCTTGTACTTTTCCCAAGTTTATTCACTTTATTGTATTGTAGTTGAAATTATTGATTACAACTTATAGCTATTTACCATATTATCGTTTTTCGCTTCTCACTTCCCAAGGATTTTATGGAGCCTCACTTCCTGCTTCTCGCTTTCACATTGCTTCCCGCTTTCGCTTCTTGCTCTGGTAATTATGGTTCGTAATTTTGGAACTTCTAAACCAAAAAAAAAACAAAAATTTTACATGTTACAAAAGCATGTCTAACAAGATGTCTTATTGTTATTAGGACTAGTGTAAGGCTAGAATATAAAGGACACAGGTTCCCTAAGGGGCCCACTACTCAGCACATATTGACAACCACTATTAGTTATACGTACATTTTAAAGTTATTTCTTTCTAAAAATGCATAAAGACACCATTTGAACATGCATTAATTAATTAATTAATTAATTCTTGACCAGAGGAAAAAAAAAGAAAAAGAACATGCACAAATTGAATTATTTATTATTAGCTTATATTTATTCTACTTTATGTAACCTTAAAATTGTTGGGATAAGCCTGTTGTTTCTATTATAGATAACCTTTCTCCAATTTACAATCGCAAAAAATTCATCTTGATAAGAGTAGCAACGAAGCTCATGTAGAAGTGTCACAGCAGGTAAGTGGAATGTTCGTTTTGCGGTGATGCATACATTGGTCTCTTCTCATTAGCAAATATGACAGTGGAAACCAGTGAAGGGTCACTGGTGGGAGTTGAGCAGCAGCAACGGTGAGCAGTGGCGTTGTTCCTCCATTCAGGATCCTCACAGAGAGAGCATTTTTTGTCAGAGAGGGCTGGGCAATCTGAAAATTTTCTATAAAAGTAAAAAAACAAACAAACAAATGGGGCTAATTATTTAGCTGTCGGCAGTGCTATCACGTCACAGAAAGCGTCTGGGCTTCAGATTCCTCGAGAGGAGAAGAGGTTGAACTAGAACTGGAGAACTTCAATGACATATCTACAGAAATGCCACCGAGATTATTGGGCAGCAGGGAAAGGTCTGATATAATCCAGGAGGAAGGCAACTCCAGAGCAAATGAAGATCAGTTTGAAGGTAGCTCCAGGGAAAATGAAGATCAGTTCAAAGGCAGGAGCAGCAGGTCTCAAAATTATTGATAGGCCTCTTATCAATTTCGGTGTTGACTGAAAGACTGATTCTCAGACCCCACACAGCAAAAGGCCAGAACAGGGGATAGCTTAGTGTTCAGTGACTGTAATGAAATGATAAGTGGGGCCACAGAATCTGGTATGTACCCTAATTTTTCCGGTACTGGACTCTCAGTTTGAAGAGAACAGGGAAGGTGATGTTGGGGTGGGAAAAGAAAGAATGTAAGGAGAGTTTGGTAAGAAAAGGGAATCTTGGTGTATCAGGGACAAGGAGATAGGGGTAAGAAATGGGGTAGGAATTGAAATGGTGCATGTCGAGATGGAAAAGAAAGGTAGGAAGGTGACAAATGTCATGAGAAGGGGTAACAAATGGGTGCATGGGGGGCAAAGTAGGTTTGGCAGCCCAGTCGTGGGTCGATATATGGCAGACAGGTCTAGAAAGGAATGATAAGGCTATAGAATTAGTTGTGTAGGTTTGGTAGTTCTAGGGTTAGAGGATTAACGGAAGAAGAAAGAGAAATAATTGGGCAAATCGTATGGGAAGTGTAGAATACACTCCCACTTACTTTATTATAATGTATATATACAAACAATATCGATTATAGTATATTAATACAATACCAACACCTAAGTGTACATGTAGAAAATATTACAATAACGCCAACCATCATACTCTCAGCTTGCCAACAATGAAGAAGAATTGTATATTTTATAGCCCTTTGGTGAAGACTGCAAGTTAATTTTCAGTCTTCACAAATGGAATACAAAGGGTTCTGGACTATAGAGTATAGACAACCTAGATAAAGTTAGATCTACCTCCTCATGTTTCGTTCGATCATGCCGAACTAGATTGTGTACAATACCAATCACTGCCCTATTATCACAATATAGGTTCATTGATCCCAAAACTGGGAACCCAAGCTCAGTTAGGAGCATCCATATCCATATCAACTGCAGACTCCATGTGCCATGGACCGGAATTCCACCTCAACACTCAAGCCACCACCAACTGTTTTTTACTCCTCTATGCGACTAGATTGCCTCACACAAAAGTGTAATAACCAGAAGTACATTGGCAAATAACAATAGATCCAACCCAATCAGCATCTGTGTATGCCTCCACACAAAGGTGACCCCTTCTAACATACAAGAGGTCTTTTCTGGGACAGCCAAGGTATTTGAGGATCCTATACACATTCTCTAGATGGGATCTCGTGGAAGCATGCATAAATTGGCTGACAACATTCACAGTGAAGGCAATATCCGATCTAGTAAACGAAAAGTAAATAAGACAGCCCACCAATCTCTAATATCTCCATGCATCGGGAAGAAGATCACTTGCAACTTCCCTCGGTCTATGGTTGCGATCAATCAAGGTCTCACACAACTAGCATCCTATCGAGCTAGTCCCATTGCAGAAGATCAAGAACATACTTCCGCTACGAAATAAAGATTACTCTTTCTTTGAACTAGGTACCTCAAATCCAAAAAAGGTATTTCAATTTTCCCAAATCCCTGATCTCAAACTCTAGTCAATCACTCCTTGAGTCATCACATTTCAACATCATCATTCCCTGTCAACACAATATCGTCTACATGGACAATCAAAGCAGTCACCCAGCCACCCCGACGCTTCACAAACTATGTGTGATCTGCTTGGCACTGTTTGTAGTTGATTTTCACCATGGCAAGTCGAAAGTACTCAAACCATGCTTTGGGGGATTGTTTAAGACCATACAAGGCTTTTGGTTTTAATTTGCACGCATTCCCTTTCTTCGCTGAGAATGATTTCTTCACAAGAAACTGTATCAAAGACCATCATTGATTGGTAACAAGAGAGACATGAACAAGTACAGAGTTTATCTTGACAACTGGGATGAAGGTCTCTTGATAATCAATGCCATTTGTCTGTGTAAACCCCTTTTCCACCAATCTTGCATTATATCTTTCTACTGAACCATTAGATCCGTGCTTCACAATAAACAACCACCTAAACCCAATTGGGTTCCTTTCCCTTACAGAGATCTACCATCTCCCATGTGTAATTTTTTTCAAGTTCCCTGGTCTTTTCTTCCATGGAAGCCTTCCATACAGATGATTAAGAGAATGCCTCCCATAAATTGTGAAACTCTCAAACCAGGCTCTTGGAGATTGCTTGAGGTCATACAAGGTCTAATGCCGAATATAGCCCAAAAGGGGTGCTAGAGAGTGTGCTACACAGTGAAGCAAATCTGGGCAGATTTATGGAGTCAAGTAAAGCTGTAACTGGACTGTTTATGGGACATCCTGGGACAGATTTTGGACTGTTCAAAAAACAGTAAGAAGAGAGGAAAAGGTCGGTGCTGCAGGGTGTAGACTTGGAAAAGAAGGTGGTTTAGGTGCATCGGGGTGGACTGCAATAACAGTAGATGCACATGGGTCTACTTGGGGGTTCAGGTATGTTAAAAACAAGGAAACAGTAGTATGGTTTAATGGTTAGAAATAGGAACAAAAGAGGGACTCGTGAAGGTAGAGAATAAGGTCTGATCAGATGTCAGTTTTTGGTCTAACCGTAGACTAAAAACAGGGCTGTTCGTGGTGCTGTAATAGGGTCAGGTCAGAACTGATTTGGGAGACAGGTTAGGCTCATAACATGGACTGAAATAGATAAGAAAAGGGGGTGACCGTGGGTATAGTAGGGTTCTTGGGACTGTATAAAGAAAACAGCAAGTATTTTCCAGGAGAAGGAAGAAGTAAGAAAATAGTGGAGGGAGAAGAAAGTGGTAGAAGAGAATAAAGAGAAGGGAAGAGGAGAGGAAGTAGAAAGAAAGAGGAAAGAGAGGAGATAAATCTTACCTCTTTCATGTGGAGAATGGAAGAGGAAGAAAGAGATAGGAGAGGGGGAGTCCACGACTTCTACCCCAAGGAATAAACATGAGTCGCAACCCACTTCAATACACACGTGCCTTCTTTTCAAATTTTCATCTTCTTGTCTGCTTTTTATTCATCGTGAAAGGCCTTTAAATAGGCTTACATTGACTGAAAAAATAGAAAAACAAACCCCTATATTCTAAAACATATTATGGACTACTTCCTATTCTACACAAATACTTAAACAGGAGAGTTTCTAAAACAAAAGATTCCTAAACTAGGACTATTAAAAGATAAAATTCCTACCAAAGAAATACTCTTAAACAAACACAATCTTTGGGGCTGCCGACCACATCTTTATGGGTCCACATATATTCTCGAAGATTTCTAAAAATCTGGAAATTCTTAGAGATGTTGACCAGCTCACCAATGGGCCCTACTTTGACTTTTAAACAACCAAGAATACGACCAAGATTGGCTGTACGACCAGCACATTCAAACACTTATAAAAAATGAAAACACCTAAACTTATCCTAATTTCAACTAGACCCTTGGCCCTTACAGCTTTATTACAAAAGACACTTCTCCCAATAACATTATAGCAAAACACCCTAAAAACAGAAAATTAATTCCTAACTACTAGAAACATCCATGGAGAACTATCCATGGTCTTCCAATTTCTTTCTCTTGGACAAAATATGCTCCCGCATCAAGACCTTTTTCAATCTGCACACTACCCCTTTGGCATTGAAATGCGCAAATCTTTGATGAGGTAGCATGCATACCTCCTCTTCAAAATCAGTGTAGCAAGGCATTTTTGGCATCGAACCATAAGAGTGGCCACCCTTGGTTAAAGATAATAGCCAAAAGGACTCTCCCAAGGTTCAGCTTTGCTACTGGAGCAAAGGTAATAACCAAATGGACTCTCACAAAGTTCAGCTTTGCTGCTAGAGCAAAGGTATCATGGTAGTCTATGCCACAGGTCCGAGTGTATCCATTGGTGACAAGGCAAGCCTTGTATCTTTCCATGAGCTATCTGATCCATGCTTTACAAGAACACCTACTTGTGTCGAATAGTTTCTTTCCCCATAGGGAGATCAACCATTTACCATGTATGATTCTTCTCAAGAGCTAGCATTTCTTCCTCCATAGCTGCCTTCCATAGGGGTTGAGAATGGGCCTCTGGAACACAGCAAGGAATAACAACAAAGGACATACCAGAGACAAAGGCACCAAATAAAGGAGACAAGAAGTTATAAGAGATAACATTAGACAAGAGATGTTCAATACAGGCTCTTCAGCCCTTTCAAAGAGCTATAGGAAAATCAGAACCATCTAGAATAAGTATGGGATTACTTGCTTTAAGATGGATCTGAATAAGAGTCATGGCAGAGGACATGAAGAGAAGGCTCCATTGTTTTTGACACCACCTTGTTTCGTCTTTCATACACTCGACCATACTTCATAGCCTCCTACATGACTCTCCCCTTGTCTACAACCACCATCATTATCAAAAGAAAGGATAGGTAATGGAACAGGCAAAAGCAAAGGCCACTCTTCATGATAACACTCTCCCTAAAAAGATGGCCAAGAGAACGTGAAATAGGGAATTGATGCAAAAAGGGTGACATCCATAGACCAAAAAAAAAAACATTTGTGAGTAGGCGGATGATAACACATGTATCCTTTCTCACTTGCAGCATAGCCAAGGAACACACTTAAGAGCTTTTGGGGTTGCGCTTAGCTCGAAAGGACTAAGGGACACGAACCCAAGTACACCCAAAGGTCTTTGGAGGAAGAGGAAATAAACTGGTGATGAAAAAAGGAAGGTGAGGAATCATTTTAAGGCAAGAACTAGAGATGACATTCAATTCATCAAATAGGTAGCATTAAGAAGAGTTTCAAACCAATAAGAAATGGGAACATGCATAATAAACAAAAGAACACATGATTTTGAGAAGATGACAGTTCTTCCTTTCTACTACCCCATTCTATTTAGGGGTGCTTGAGCAAGTAGTCTGAAGAACAATACCAAACTCAAGCAGATAAACGAAAAGATTATGGATAAATACTTTCCACCATTGTCGAAACGAAGGATGTGAAGCTTGGCATCAAATAGGGTCATAGCCATAACCGTGTGGTGAAAAGAGGTAAAGGTTGCAAACACATCACTTTTACATTGCAAAGATTGGGATGTATTCAAATCAGGGTATGCCCTAAAATTATTTAGAAGCCTTGGACTAGGCCCTAAATTAATTTAAGGGTGTTTTGAAAAAACTAGAAAACAAAGAACACCCAAACACTATGAATTAAGGAATTGAAGGCTTAGGAAATTAGGCGTTTGTTAAAAAGGATCCCTACTAATAGGAATTAGCTGGAAAACTTGGCTCTGATAGCAAATATGATGTAGGATAATGTGGAAATCAAGAGTCCAACACTTGTTCAATTAACATAAGCTAAAATGAAAGGTTCTTGAATAATCAAGAATGTTGAAAATTAATAAAAAGTGATCAAGAACCCTAATCTTTAAAGAAATTAACTAAGGAAGCAAAGAAACTAATTCCGGAATGATGGAGTGATCAAATGGAAGCAAGAACTAAAGCAAATTGAAGAAAAAATGGAAGGAATTAGAGGGATTTAAAAATCTACCCCAAATCAAGAAATTTGGGTTTTCAATTTTGAAACCCTAAAAAGGTGGGGACACAAAGGGAAATGCAACCGCCCCCTATTTGAATGTATGGTGTATGTTTATATAAAAACCAAAAAAGAGGGGGGGCTTAGGTGTGTACGGTTGATGTAGAGTGGGTTTAGGGTTTAAGAATAGATGCACTTCAAGAAACCCTAGAATTTAGGGTTAGAAATAGGGGGCTTTTAACGGGGATGGATGCCTTTGAATATGGTATGAATAAACCTAGGAGGAGTTTGGTTTTTATGAAGATTTAAAGAAATAATTAGAAAATGGTGTTTACTAAAAGTTTTCCAGAATTCAAGAAAATGGCAAAAAGAGGCAAGAACAAAGGGGGAAAACATGAAGAAGATGATGGATGATGTGTAGGAACAAGAAGGATTACAAAAGAAAATAGAAGTAAATGATTTAAAGAAAATAAAATAAATTTTCTGCAAAGATTTCAAAGAAGAAAGAAGATGGTTAAGAAGAGGATGTAAGATTAGAGAAGAGAATAAAGAGATAAAGATTAA
This sequence comes from Platanus orientalis, assembly GCA_025762735.1. NCBI lineage: Eukaryota > Viridiplantae > Streptophyta > Magnoliopsida > Proteales > Platanaceae > Platanus > Platanus orientalis. The sequence continues at coordinate 31,814 of JAOXJP010231178.1, read as the reverse complement.
TAGAAAGAGAAAGGAACTCACCCTATGTGAGGGATTTAGAGGAATATTAGACAAAACATTGGCTTTCAAAGACTTCAATTCATTAATCTCTTCAAAACTGTCGTCCAAGAGGTCTTTAGGACCTATTATAATAAAAACACAAAAAACAAAAAACAAAATTGGTCCAAAATACCCCTCCTTATACAATCAACAAAAAAAATCTTAAAAAATATGGAACAATCCTAAAACACTCCTAAACTTCTCTTAATTCAATTTCAACTTACTACCAATCTTCTAACTTGGCTTTAATGGCCTTCTTACATCCAAAATCATTAATTAAAGCTTCAAAAAATAGAAAATAACAAAAAACTATGGCATTAATGGCCTAGACAGCAATTAGGCTTTTTCGTAAATCCTTTATTCTTTGGCTTAGACTTCTAAAGAGGGTAAGTGCTCTCTAACCATTGCATAGCCACCACATCAATAGATGGGGGCAGAAAACTTGAAAAAAACATTTCAAATTACCTTAGACTAGTGCAATTTGGACTAGAAGTTATCCCATAAAATCCTGCTGTGAGATTAAGTTCTGCATATTCTTTTATTTCCAACAACTTAAATCTTCTAGTATGTATGGTGTTATAGCAGCACAATAAAGGGAATTAGAATAAAGAGAATAAGGGAGGAAAAAAGATGATAAAAGGAAAAAAACAATAGTTAGAAGATAAGAGGAGAAGAGATGAATAAAATGTTAGAATAAGGAAGAGAGAATAATAGGGATGAACCTTAGCTAGTCTACATGGCTACACCATGGGAAGTGGGGATAAAACCCACCAAAACCAAGTTTAATTCATCAAGTCATTGTTTCCCAATACAAAAACGTGCAATTCATTACATAGGCTTAAAGCACTAAGAAAATAGCGAGAACTAAAATAGAAAGTCTTAAATTAACTACCCTACTTGATATCTAAGACTTTCCTAAGCCTAAAACTACTAAAACCTACTTTCTAACAACATAAACTACCAAAAAGTAAGGTCTTCAATAGGATTTCAACCAGCACAACAAGAAGACCCCACTATGACTTGTTGACTCACTAAATTACTAAATTACCCTCGACAACAATGCTTTGTCACAAAAATACCCTTTGACTAAAAAAACCATAAAACCCCATGGCACAAAATGTCTTATTACATGATTACCCCAGCCCCTAAAAAACCCTAATTAACCCACACATTACACACATCTTGTATCTCATTCTCTTATGTGATGGCACATACACAAGCCTCTTTACAATGTCCGCATCATTCTCCTGGGGTGGCACGTCATCTTAGGCTTCATGATGGGTGGTGAAAGAATTGGTATAGATATGCACGTCATACCATGTTTCTCCTTGTCAAATGTTGTGTTCATGATTGGGGTAAGTATTGATAAAAGAGAGGCAGATGAAGTTGATGTATGCCCTAAAAGAGCCACCAAAGTGACTATTATAGAATCCAAACGCAAGTTATATGAATCCATAGTGTTCTTTATGTAACCCAAATCATGATTTATTTTCGTCGCCATTTGGCGCATATAAGCAAGGTCAGCAGCAATATGAGATTTTGTAGGAGCCATGTGAAAATTTCAATTAGGTAAGAGAAGGAAGGACCCCAACTAGAAAAGGATTAGCGAGAACCTGACTCTAATACCAAAATTGATGCAGGATTATGGGGAAAGGAGTCTATTTTACCGAACTAGGCAAGGAATAAATTCAGAACCTAAAGAAACCCAATTTTGGCAAAGGTTAATTCTTTAATTTTAGTATAATTGTGTGAAATTACCAAAATACCCTTGACACGCATCATGAAAAAATAAAAAAATTTACAAGTCAGTTCTACCCTATAAAATAAACCTTCGTTCAAAATTTCATGAATTTTGGGTCATTATTGAGTAATATTTAATTTAGAAGTTTGTTGTTTTAGGTTTAAAGTATGAAAACCTGAACAAGATTTGAAAGAAAAAAAAATCTTTAATTGAACACTGAAATCAAAGGGGTTTTGGAGGGGAAGTTAAGCACTTTAATATAGGAGGGTTAGTGATGCGGTGGCTATGCAATGGTTAAAGAGCACTTACCCTCTTTGAAAGCCTAAGCCGAAGAATAAGGGATTTATGAAGAAGCCTAATTGCTGTCCAGACCATTAATGCCTTAGTTTTTTGTTATTTTCTATTTTTAGAAGCTTTAATTAGTGAATTTAGATGTAATAAGGCCATTAGAGCCAAGTTAGAAAGTTAGTAGTAAATTCGAATTGAATTAGGAGAAATATAGGAGTGTTTAAAGATTTTTTCAGATTTCTTTAGATTTTTTTTTGGTTTTTTAGGGCCGACTATACAAGGAGGGGTATTTTCGTCCAACTCTGGTCTAATCTTGTTTTTTATTATAAATAGGTCCTAAAGACCTCTTATACGACAATTTTGAAGAGATTAATGAATTGAGGTCTTTCTATTACTCTTTATCTCTTTTTTATCTTCTCTAATCATACATCATCTTCTTCACCATTTTCCTTCTTTAAATCTCTGTAGAAAATTTATTTTCTTCTCTTTAAAACATCTACTTCTACTTTCTTTTATACATCACCCATCATCTTCTTCATATTTTCCCCCTTTGTTCTAACCTCTTTTTGCTATTTTCTTGAATTCTAGAAAATTTCCAACAAACATTAATGCTAATTAGTTCTTTAAATTTTCATAAAAACCAAATTCCTCCAAGGTTTATCCATCCCACAAGCAAAGACATCCATCCCCATCAAAAAACCCAATTTGTAACCCTAAATTCTAGGGTTTCTTGAAGAGCATCCATTCTTGAACCCTAAACCCACTCTACATCCACCGGCACACCTTAGCCCCATTTTATTTTATTTTCATAAAAACATAACCTATACACTAAGGAGCGGGAGGGGGCTGCATGTCCTTGTGTGCCCCCACCTTTTTAGGGTTTCAAAATTGAAAACCCAAGTTTCTTGATTTTTGGGAAGATTTTGAAATCCTTCTTTCTTCAATATTTTTTAGTTCTTGCTTCCATTTGATCACTCCATGATTCTGGAATTAGTTAACTTGCTTCCTTGGTTAATTTCTTTAAAGATTAGAGTTCTTGACCACTTCTTATTAATTTTTAGCATTCTTTATTATTCAAGAACCTTTCCTTTTGGCTTAAGTTAATTGAATCTTGATTTCCACAATATCCAACATCATCTTTCTTCTTCCTCAAACTCCTCTTGATTCCCCTCTTCTCTGCTAGTTTATAAACAAAGATTCTCCATTGCTTTTATGAAATATGCATAAAGGAATCTTCCAAGGTTTGAAATTTTATGATTTCACATAACAAATCTTATCATAAATCAATGAAATTTTGACCATATGACCCTAAGATACGTCAGAATTTAACTAAAAAAATTCAGAATTTTCTTACGCATCAATAGCGGTATATTTGTAATTTCAGGATTCTGCCAGAAATTCCAGAATTACCCTTGTGGAGTTTCTTATGCCCCTTTTGTCATTCTTTTCTTATCTAAATTCCTCTAACTCTCTCTACTTGAATTTCTTCTTCAATTCTTATATTTTCCTAAAAATTTTGATTACGTAAGTGTACTTAAAGTTCAATTCTTGGCTCGTAGTTTTTTATTCTTACTTCTGCTACATCTCTTTAGGACTTTAAATTAAGCCCTTGGTATCATCCTACATCCGTATCCCTTTTCAGTTTTCATTAGTATCTCTTCCAATCTCCCCCCCCCCCCCTTCATTCATAAATTTTCCAAATTGATGAGACTATAGAAAGGGTAAATGCTAAGCCAGAACTATGGAGGGATGTTTTAGAATCAAATGGTTTTAAAACAAGCAGGAAGTTTAACAAAAATAGGAATAGATATGAGGAAGTAGTTAAAATTGATAACCAAGAGATACCTCAGAATGACCCTTTTCATTATCATGGTTCAGTCATGCACAAAGAGGGAGATATTGTAGATGATGTTACTCATAGAATTAGAGCAGGATGGTTGAAGTAGAGAGGTGCTTCTAGAGTGTTTTGTGATAAACGAATACCAGTAAAATTGAAGGGAAAATTTTATGAGACAACCATAAGACTAGCCATGCTTTATGGAGAAGAATGTTGGACAACCAACAAACAACATGTACATAAAATGGGTGTGGCTGAAATGAGGATGTTGAGATGTATGAGTGGCAAGATTAGAAAGGATAGAATTAGAAATGAATCCATTTACGAGACCTCAGGTGGAGCACCAATTGGTGATAAAATAAGGGAAAGTAAATTGAGATGGTTTGGTCATGTGCAAGGAAAACCAATGACTGCGCCAATGAGAAGGAGTGAGACGATGCAAGTTAAAGGTGCTAGAAGGACAAGAGGAAGGCCAAAATTGACCAAGATTGAAGTAGTAAGGATCACGGTTTCAAGAATAGGCCGTTTCCGAAATCAGTCGTGGCCGATCCGATCTAACATCAGATCTGGATCAGCCGATCCTTGAAGTTACTATATAAATTTTGCATTGGATCGGCCAATCCACCCTTGGATCGGCAATGACCAATCCTGACTCCGATCCGGCATTTTTAAACCATGGTAAGGAAAGACACGGTCACTTATAATTTAATGGCAGATATGGCCATAAATAGAGTGGCATGGCAGAACAGGATTTGTTTAGCTGACCCCAAATAGTTGGGATAAGGCTGTTTGTTGTTGTCGTTGTTGTTGTACTAGTAGTAGTGATATGTAGCTACCCATATACCAGTAATAAGCCAAAAGATTCTAGTAACTTCTGGTTTCATTTCATATTTTAAACTTGGTAAAGGAGGATGCAAGCTAAGTTAGCATAAAGATATATATTTTTTGACTCCAACCATTTTACGGTAGAGGCACTGCATAAAGAACATTGTAAATTGTTTTTATAAATCTGGCTGGGTCCTACCTAGTGCCTACCACCATATCATGCCCAACAAAAAACAAAAACTAGAATTATATTAAAAAAATACCTCTGCATCTGCCTCTTCCTTTGTTGCAAAAGCTGTATGCCCTTCTTGCCATAGAAACTCACGACTCCTACAATTATAAGTATATTAGCCAATAAATAAAAGGCCAGTTGACTAAACCTGTAAACCAAGACATAGGTGGATTCACATCACCTCCGGTCTGAATGGACAGGTACCACACCAGCCTCTGCACAGGATGTGACAAGATGTATGACAAAGGGTGCATTATAAATTCAAAGGTAGTTATATTCTGTGTATTTACCATAATACCCCCCCCTGACACCTGTGTATTGATCCAAACACCCTTTGTCAAGCCACATGTCATGTAATGGCGTGATATCAGCCATTCAGACTGGAGATAATTCAAACCCGACCTAGATATCATAGTCAAAAGGTAACAATTACATTTGTTTTCCATTTATGCTAAACAGATAAGCTAACGATAATGTAATCTCAGCAAAGAGTATAAGTTTCCATTCCAATTGTCAATATATTTATTTATTTTAATTTTTTTTTTTTTATAGATAAGTGTTCTATTAATGAAAGGAGAGAGTACAAAAGCGCCAAGAGGGGTACAGAAACTCTAAGACAAAACACGCGAAAAAAAAAAGTGGAACCATAAACAATAAATATGTTCCTCAAAAGGTAGAAAACCTGTCTAACCACCAAACACAATCAGATAATCACCAAATATTGTAAGCAGAATGAGAAAAATAAATTTCCATCAAATGCGATACAGGTAGATGATGGAATCAAATGCAATCAATGGCTACATCATACCAAAGATTCAAAGCAGGATAAGGTCTACTTTTATTTTTATTTTTTTGATAGAAGAAAAAGCAAATTAAGACAGAGGGATGAGGCATCCCCAACATACAACAGCCCAGAGACACCAAACAAACTACAAACAGAAAAGGTTTCCCCACCCTTTTTTCATCTCTACAGCCGAATAATCCTCCATTCCTTTACAATTTAGGCCCCAAAAACAGAAAATTTCCTTGGCTTTTGCATAAATGTTGAACGCTGGTTCTTCATAATCTTTAAAAACCCTGTGGTTCCTTTCTAGCCATATAGTCCAACAAATCGCACGTAAAACCAGATTCCACTTCAGCCGAGCCTTCCTTGAAATCTTAGCTATGTTCCAAGACATCACAAAAACATCTATGCTTTCCGAGAAAACCAAGGCCACTACCACTTCCCTTAATGCATAAGACCACACTTCACGTGATAGGAACAATGCATGAGAATATGATTTATGGTCTCCTCCTCCCTTAGGGATAATGAGCAAACATTTGGCAAATGCATGCCCCTCCTTTGTAAGAGATCAATGGTAGGAAGTCTTTCCCTACAAGCTGTCCATAAGAAGGAAAAAAAAAACACGTTGGAAGGGATCTTCATTTTCCAAACCAATCGCCATACGGGAGAGGGAACACCCTGCTCACCAATTTTCTTTTTATGAGATTGCACAGTAAAGGTCCCAGTGTTTATGAACGTCCAGCAAAGAGAGTCCTCCACTTCGCTTCTCAAATGAATATTATCCACTATACCCATGAGTAATGTCATTTCATCAATCTCCCAATTGTTAAGATTTCTTCGAAGCACTATATTTCAATTCCCCCCTCCTTGTTCCCAACCCAATAATCTGCGACCTCAGCTATCTATTTGCAAGCTAGTATATAAATTTGCAGCATTTCCAGCATTAAAGGACGGTCCAAACACCATTTATCTTTCCAAAAATAAGCCTCACGACCCGAACCCACATCCACTCTGATAATGTCTTTGTAATTTGCCAATAATTGCATTATACCTTTCCAACAGCTCACCCCTTTAGAAGAAGGAATTTTGTATTCCCATGCATTTTCCTTCTCGTATTTGTTGACAATCACTTGCTGCCAGAAGTTATTAGTCTCTTTCCCATATCTCCACAGCCATTTTTACAGAAGCGCCATGTTGATGTCTTTCACTTTCAATAACCCAGACCACCAATGTGTTTTGATCTACAAATTTCCTCCCAGGCCACAACCCCCTTTGGAGAGATGAGTCCCCTTCCAGCACACTAATCGACAATGGATTCTTTTCAAAACTATGTTCCACGGTTCCTTACTTTTATATGGGGTCCCCAAGGGAAGGCCCAGTTAAGTGGTAGGGAGCAATCCAGTCTGACAACCTAACAAAGCCGCCAAGCCATCTAAGTTGTCCACCTCACCCACAGCAAATAAACGACTTTTGGCAAGGTTAACCTTTAAACCTAAGACTGCCTCAAAACACCTTATCACACATCTTAAGTATCTGACTTGGCGCTCAGAATTTTTGCATAGCACGAGAGTATCATCCACAAATTAGAGGTGGGAAACCATCATTCCATTGCAACCCACCTTAAAGCTCTCCATCATTCCCCCTTAAAAAGCTTTCAAAACTAATGCACCAAACGCCTCTGCAACTGTGAGAAAAAGAATAGAAGACAAAGGATCTCCTTGCCCCAAACTTCTGGAAGCATGAAAATACTCCACAGGGGTCTCGTCGAGGAGAACCCAATAGGAGACAATTCCATAACATTTGCTCATCTAGTTCCTCCACTTAAGACCAAAACCCATCCTATACAGCATATATTGTCCAAGAAATCCTAGTTGACTCATCATATACTTTTTCCAAGTCCTATTAGTAGATTACTCCTATCCTCCCCTTTTTGACCATTTCATCATTACACTCATTTGCTACTAAAACCCCATCAATGCTTTGACGATCTCCAATAAAAACACTTTGGTTCTGAGAAATCAAACCATTTAAAACTTCTTTCAATATGTAAGGCACCTTTTTTTCCATGATTTTGTGTGCGCTATGTACTAAACTTATAGGCTTGAAGTCTTTACTCGTGTCCGTGCCTTCTTTTTTGGGAATTAGCGAGATAAGTTGCATTGCTTCCCATGTTCAAAAACAATTCCTGATGAAAGTTTTCCATGGTTCCCATTACGTCTCCTTTTACTACCTCCCAATAAATTGTATAAAATGCCATAGAAAAGCCATCAAGACTTGGCGCTTTATCGTCCTCAATGCTCCAAATGATCTTTTTGACCTCCCCTTCTTCAAAAGGTCTTTCCAACCACTCACGTTGCTCATTAGTGAGCCCCTTAAACTCCACTTCAATCTTTTTTTGTCCTCCACAATCTCGTCATCAAATGCGCAATTTCAAAATAAAGTTCACATTTCTTCTTTAAGAGACAACCCTGTGAAATAAAAATTGTATTTTTATCACCCATTTTTAGCCACTAAACCTAAGGGTGGCAATGTTTGACACGACTTGTGAACCCAACACAAAATAAGCAGGTTAGGGTTGACTGTAAACGTGTTTCAGGTCAAAGCTGGTTGCCCTCTTTGATGTAATTAATAAATGGGTTAGGTTCAGGTTGACCTATATAGTTGTATACCCTTAACTTGACACGACACAAATCTAACTCGCCAATATGAATTACAACATAACCCGCGAACCCGACACGAACCCAACACGAAATAAGTGGGTTGGGGTTGACTGTGAACATGATTTGGGTCAAAGTGGGTCGACTCACTTTGACACAATTGATAAATGGGTCAGGCTCGGGTTGAGGCATATAGTTCTTATACCCTAATCTCGACACGACACGAACTCGACCCGCCAACACAATTTGCCACTCCTAACTAAACCTTGGCTTTTTGTTGCCATTTAATCTCCTCCAAGACGACAACGTTACCAAGATGTTGCTTCACTAGATCTCTAAGGACTAGCTCTTCTCTTGATAGGCCTCACAGATCTTCTGTGATCCCAATTACTTGACTCTTCCACCAAACTTTCCTTTTTCCTTTCAACATATCTCTATTCCAAAGTTTTCAACCTCTCTTAAGTCTTAACAACTTTAATTTTAGTTATCTGTTGACCTGGTTTACCCGTGAAATTAAAAGAAGCCCACCCCTCCCTTGCTAGATCCTTGAAATCCGAAGCTTTCAACCACACGTTCTTAAACTTAAATGGTTTCAAATTTGATCTAGGAGCCTTCCCATTAAGAAGAATAGGGATGTGGTCCGATGTAGGCCTCAGCCTGACCTCGTCCGTGGTGAAAAGAAACAAAGAATCCCATTTAAGGGAAAGGATGAATCGATCTAGTTTACTCATGTTTGGCTCCTCCCACATATTTGACCATGTAAACTTGGCTCCCACAATAGGAACTTCCCACAACCAAGAAACATCTATGAAATTTGAAAATCTTCTCATGTTGCTTGTATATTTGCTACCCCATCTCCTTTCACCTGGTTCTCTGACCTCATTAAAGTCATTGCCCACGCACTAGGGTCCATTCCAGGATTCCCTTAAACAAACCAATTCAGAGAAAAAGCGTTGCCCCAAGTTATCATCACAAAGGCCATAAACTCCAATGATCATCCATAGCTCCTACAATATCTAATCTTACTACAGATTGATACCGATTACATCCACTACATCAACATTTCAAATCAACCATATACCATTGGAAGCTCCAATGACCGGGAGACAAATTACGTTTACCAAAGGGAACATACCTGATGAAGGAGAACCCCATGACTCTACCATCTTCTAATACCGCCAACTGCATTAGCGATTCTTGGATCAAAGGGTTCTTCAAACACCTCATCAGCCGATCTCTCTCTACGCTCCTGCTCAAAAAGGAGAGGATCTAACCAGGCCAAGATTATGATTTCCAGTATCATTGTTTGACATATCCGATGAAGGCATCGGAACTATGAAATTCTAAGAGCGATGCAACATTGTCAGACATCTATCGCCTATCAATGATGTTTCCCATGCCTCCCATTTTCCACCAAATCACCCTACCCTATCCCTGTCGCTAGAGACCATCCACTCCAGTGTTGATCCCTCAAGGTTCACTGAATATTCCTTGGATCGAACAGAGTCTCCAAATTGGGATGTGACCCAATCCTTCGTCCTTAATTTAGCACAAGAGAGAGCCAATAGATTTTCCATAGCTCCCCTTTTGCCCCTATCATGTCTATTGAGTCACCCCAAAGAGCTGGAGTAGTCTTGGCACGCAGAAGCTCACCTATCTTGGCCAACAAAAAGATCGATTCATCCCTACATTCAGAGTCAACTCCTTATTCTACACGTTATCAATGCGGGTAGAATTGTCAAAATGCGATTTTTGGCTCTTCAAGCCCTTAATGAAATCCATTAACATTAAAGCCCTTGCCAAGTAACCTTTTAAACCCTCATGAGTAGAAGCAATCATGCCAATACGCCAAATAGCTTGTGGATCGCTTCCCTTCAGCAAACCGAAAACTGCTATCTCTTCACCTCCTTACTTGAAAACCATCGATCTCCTAACGTTTCCATCTCCAACAACTTCGAGTTGCACCGTTCCTCAACCATCCCTATCAGGTCGTTTCCCATAGCAACCAACACTTGGTAAGTCATTCCACCAACCTTCATTGCTAAAAGTCTCAGAATTTTACCCGAGTTGCATTCTTTGATTTTTAGAGCCCAACGTAGATCAGCAAAATTTGTATACACAGGATCAAGTCCTTCGAAGCCTCCGCAAGTATCATTGACTTCCTTGAAGTGTTCCATGGACCATTAAGCAAAGGGGAAGACCTCGGATTCTCTCACCCATCTAGGCTTGAATAAGGAGTTGGGATCCACCATACAAAATTGAAGACCAACAATGGAAAACCAAAGAACCTAGGAAGAATCTTTCTAGAACCAAAAACATCCATCCAACACACCACCCTAAATTCCCCTAAGTATAGGCCTCGATTTTCTGCTAGAGGCACTATTTTTGGTCTTCAATTATTCATAACAGGTTCTTGGATCAACTCTTCAATCTGTTACTAGGATAAACCTTCATCGATCCTCTTGATCCATATGCATAACAGCCACCTACCCATGTCCACATTGGGTAGTTTCAGCATCTTTGCTTTATGGATGTCTTTTATTCTATTCGAGAATAAAACCGGAAATTCAAGAGGTTTTGAAGTAAGTTTTCCAATCAGCCTCGGTTTCTCCTCCTCAAAGAAGTAATGACGGAAAGCGAATTCCATTCGTTCCCAATTGGATGCCTTCAAATCCTTTGTGATGATGATATGGCTCCCACGGCCAGATCTAGGGTCTACAAAGAATTCATGGAATCTTTCCCTAGCATTACTTTTCCTCTAAAGAACAAGAACATGAGATCCCTCATACTTAGTTTGAATAAGCTTGACTCTTTCAGGCATAGACACTGCCAGCTTTAGAACGACACAAATCCACCCAACGGATGATGGTTGAAAATTGATGCTCTCGACGTGTCCCTCTTTTTGTGATGAACACAACTTCCGACCGACCAAAAACTCCTGCTCTAATTTCAAACGAGTTAGCTTCAATAATCACAATGCGTATCCTCGAATCAAAGGCCATGCTTGAAAAAATACTAGGTTAAAAGTAAATCTAGGAAAGAGTCGCTAGACTAGTACTAAGGTGGCAACTTATTCTTTCTTTTCTTAAATCTTTATTATTTCACCATCTTCCCCTTCAATGAATCTTTACTAGTAATTCTCAAAATGAGATCACTAAATCTCTTCAAAGTCAAGAATCCCTTAAAAAATAGGGCTTCAATGCAGTTTCAATTACTAGTAACCCAAAGTCTGTAATTGGTACCCTCCTAATCAAGGATTCTTTTTCCAAAACACCTATAGCTCCTTTCCATGTACAATGCATAGACCCAATAGTCTTGTGGGTAGTATATAGAAGATCAACTTTTCTTTAAGAAGCTTTACTAGTGCCGCTTTCCACATTAAAAGAACTCACTATCACCCACCAAATGCACAAAACTAGGACTGAGCAGCCACATATTTTCAAACTTAAAAAGTCTTTGGACCCAATAACAAACAACCTCCACTAAGAAAAATAGTTATGTGAACCAAAATAGGTCTAGTCATGGAGATGACATGAGTCGGTGAAAATGGTTCTCCCAATCTGAAGTCACTAACAACCAATGAAGTTTTTCTCATCCTAGGGTTCTCCTAAAAGTTTTAAACCATGTTCCACTAGGTTCAAAGTGAAACTCCAACACCTCCAAAAAAAGTGCTGAAAAGAGTGCCATTAGTCGATAGGATCAAAATACCAACTTTTTTTGGATAAGTCAAGGATGCCAAAATGGCTCATTTCATTACATGTAGGAATTTTAGATAATTCCAACGATCAAATATCACTTGCCACCCCACAAAGGGCAAATACACCCAATCCACTAATTAGAAGCCACAACACTCCATAACTATAGATCTATCCACATTAGATAGCTTTGCTTTTTGTAAGACCACCAAATCCACCCTCTTACTAAGAATCAGATCTTTTGCTGCCAGTTTATTATCTCTAATGCCAAGGCCTCTAACATTCCAAGAAAGAATCGAATCTTCATGCTAACATGATCTCTTTGGGGCCCTACTTTATCTAGATGATCTAATACCATTTGGGTTTGCTAAGGACTCTTTGAATTTGGCTTGGTTAGGGTTGGGGCTTTTGGATTGCTTTGGGGGCACAGTCAAGGTGTTTTGTACGAGTCTTCTACTGCTTGGAGTTGTATTGTGCTTGTTATGAGTTATGGTTAGAAGTTTTGGGGTTTTTGTCGTTTCTGAGGCCTAGCTTTTTCCAAGCTCCTCTTAGGAAAAGCATGGTTTAACGTATCAGAATCGCAAGTATGAGGTACAATATTGCACTTCAGTTTTGGAAATTTAGGTGTATTGAGGCCCGTATCGCAGGATATGCTACATTTTCTTTTTCCGCGTAAAAGCTTCAGTTTTGGGTCGATACTCGATAATGTGTCAAATATCAACGTGCCAACCCCCTCACCCCCACCCCTAGCCATATCATACTTGTTCAAATCTACTCCAAAACCTCATTATTCTTAAAAAATTTTTAGAACAAGCTTCTACTAGACAAATCTAAGACTCCACTTCAGTCCTTCCGAAACAAAAAACACGTATTTGAGCCAGATTGAAGCCAAAACCCCAAACTTCATCAACAACTTTGGTAAGTCATTTATCTTAGTCCCAACCATCCTACATTTTTTATAATGTTATGTACCTATGGAAATTCTATACTTCCATGGAGTTGAAAAAAAAAATTCAAAAAAAAAAAAACATCAAATGAATATTGTTTCATTTGCTTTTTTATATGAGATACTGCAGCCCATTATTTACATAATATGTTGATTTGGTACATTTTTTAAATAAAAAGATTTTTTATCTATATAATTATTAAATAAATAAATATTACTGAAAATTCCAAAAATTTTGAAAAATTTATAACACATTGAAACATGTCGTGTATGTTTCTTTTAATTCTACAATACTTTTTTATTTTAACTCTACAATATTTTTTAAAATTTTCTTATATTTTAAAAAAATTAATAAAAAATTACAGCAAACATGGTAGAACAAATTGAAACATATTCTAGATGTTTCTTTGTGTTCTAACACTTAAAATTCCAGACAAGAGCGATAGCATGTGTCACGAGGGTACCGGTTTCCAACTATTGATACCCAAGTGTGTAATGAAATGCAATGGTATCTAAGTTTGTAATGATGCTTCTTATAACATTTCCTATAGTTTCATTCAATAATCCCAAGGTTTACATAGTATTTCCATAGTCTACATAGGTGACAACATATATCATGAGGGTAGCAGTTCTCCAAACACCATAGATGGTGGGCTTCTATATGTAATGACTCCTTGTTAGTGTTTATTCTATCATATCCGAAAGTTTCATTAAAAAAATATATCAAATGCTTGGATGGTATCTACCATTTCCTTTTTTTTTCATCGTTTCCCTGTGATACATTGATACATATCCATATCAATGGTTTGATATGGCGTGCAATACCGATACTTTAAGACTTCGAGGAAAACTCCACCTTTCGCAATCCGTAACCTCTTTTCTTCTTCTCTTTTTCTTTTAATAAATTTTCATTACCAATCCAAAAAATTCCATACATTTAGAAAAATCAGGGGTGGAATTTTAGAGAATTAAGGTAGATCAAACTAAGGAGGTGTTTGGTTCGGATTATAGAATCCAATTTTTTATAATGAATCGTTTCAGGGGGTATTTTCAGGTGCTTGTTTCAGATTCTAAATTTGATTATAAGAGAATCAAAATCCAAAATGAATCATAAGCTGAAATGGCCTTGAGGTCATTTCTGCCTTTTAATTAAACAATCAAAGAAAATTTTGACTCAAATCGCTTACTCTGATCTTGTGCTTGTTGCAAACAAACGAAACAGCAATGCTCTCACCAAACCCCCTTTTCATCTATCCCGCTTTCTTCCCCACAAGCAGCCTGCGTATTTTCCTGAACCTCTGATTGATCTTAGAAGAATTTAAAAGACAAGGTGTGTGGCGAGAAGTAGAAAGCCCTTGTTACGGTGGTGGTCAGATCATTTTTTCAAATATAGGGTTTTTGGTATTAGGCCATTGAGAACACCTATATTCAGGTTTCCTCAGATACACCCTTCACAAATGTAAGGAATCAGCAAAGGGTTCATCATCTCTTATGGTCCTTGAATCGTCGCTTCTGGGTTCTCAGGGTTTATCCCTTTCATCACCGGTAAAGGATACCCTGGCCTTCACATGGAAGAGCTTGTAGGTGTCTGCTGATATTAAATAGGATACATACACCTTCCACAGTAAGCTGGAAAATGGAATCACAGACGTATCCATGCATATGTGGTACTGGTATTGGTATCATTTGTGATCGTTTCTCCATTTTATAATTTTCATTGTTGATCAAACTTATATTGTAATTGCTAGTTTGTTCCTGTTTTATCCTAAGTCAATGTCAATCACATAATGCCTATTTGTAATACAATGACTAGTAAATTCAATGACAGTACTTGGAGAATAACAAACTCAAAAATTTACATGAATCTTATAAAGTATAGTTGCTGCCACTTATAAATTCCCCCATTTAATGCATTGATTTCACATTGACTGATCTCCTAAGCGTTGCAGATAAATGAATGCTTATGCATTTGTTTGTATGATAGAAATATAGAATGAATGCCTTTTTGTTGAAAGCAATTTAAAAAAAAAGGGATGTTTGGGTGTGCAAATTGGGTAACAGCAGAACTGATACAAGTCAGCTCCAGCTTGACAAAATTGCTTACAAATAGGATGATATCATACCATGGGACTGAGATGTGTTAACTGAATTGTACCCAATTTAGCCATTAGTGAGTCATTGAAGTCAATATAGATAACTGATTCTCAACTTGTCCAGCACATTTAAATAAAACAGAATCAAGTTTCTTGAGTTGAGACGAGAAAAGGAATTGTATCATAAACAGAGAAAGTAAAAAAGAAACAAAGGAGGGGGGGGGAGACAAGGACTCATCCACTATATAAGGGCGCTTAAACAAGACAGCGCCAAGGCCCAAAGAGGTAACCCCCCAACCAAAGCTTTACAAAAACTTATAACCCAATAAACACACCCCAATCCCTGGTAAGATTCCCCACATCCTCAAAATCTTTACAATTTATAGCCCAAAAATTACACTATCTTCAGGTCTTTTGTACACCTGATAGGAAGGCTCCGCATAATCATTAAACACCCTATTCCACTCCATCCAAATGGACCAGCACACTGCCGCTAGGATGAGCTTCCAAATCCTCTTACACCTTTTGTTGAGAGCAGAGGTAAAGCAAGTAAGCAACCGCTTAACAGCCCAGTAAAAACCCTAGGCATGGCCCACCTTACACCAAAATCTCAAAAAAGATAGCACCACACGGTCCACACCTTCCATGCATAATCACAAACAGATGAGGATATGAGGTATCATCATCTCATTTGCATAGCAAAGGAGACAAATATTAAGGAGGCTATGGCCTTATTTTCTAAGATTGTCAATTGTAGATATCCTCCCCATTCCCCAAGCCTGCTTTCCCAAGGAAAAACTGAATCTGCGAAGGTACCAGCCGGTAGCAAATCTCCTTCCAAGGCAACAGTAAAGCTTCCGAATGGGAAATGAAATCATTACAAGACTTCACACTAAATTTACCATCCGAGTTAGGCTCCCAAATTCTGCAATTTCCCTCCACGGCAGAAATGCTAGAAGCCTCCAATCTGTCCAAAGGATCAATGATGGTTGGAATTTCCCAATCAAAAACTGGTCTTCTAAGCCTTGGGTGCCAAGTTATTGGCCTTGGATACAATCCACATACTTTGCAACACGGGCTTTAGGATTGGCAGTCATAGCATATGCTGGGATAGATATCCTTTAACGGCATGCGCCCACACCACTTGTCCTCCCAAAAACTGGCCCTCCTTCCATTTCCTACTTTATAAGCCACGCTATTAAAAAGGTGTTCCAAAGGCTGATAATCCCCTTCCAAAGGCTACCCCATGCCGACCGACCCTTAACCAGTCTAGGATCCCGCCCATCAAGCAACCTAAACTTGGAAGCCATTATCATCACCCAAAGACTCTCTTCCTCCTCTCCGAAGCACCAAAGCCATTTGCAAAGCATAGCCTTATTCATGTCTACCATCCTCTAAATACCCAAACCCCTTTTATGCTTGAGAGTAGAAACCCTGTCCCAAGCTACAAGATGTTGATCACTTGAACCTTCCCACCCTTGCCACAGGAAATCCCTATCCAATCTTTCAATAGTCAAGGCAATTTTCTTGGAGAAAACAAACAAAGACATAAAATAAATAAGGATAATTGCCAAAACGGCCTTGATCAAGGTCACCATTCCGCCCCTAGAAAAGGTACCAAGACTTCCAACCAGCAACCGATTTCTCACCCTCACCACCACCGGATACCGAATCGTTGAACACTTAAAACGGATTTCCAAGGGGAGGCCCAAGATAAGTAGTAGGGAGAGAGCCAATCTTGCACCCAAATCAACTACAAGCATATCAATATTAGGAAACTCCCCAAAAGAAAACAAGTGACTCTTTGCAAGATTTAGCCTGAGACCCGAGACCGCTTCAATACATCTCATCACATACCGTAAATGACGAATCTTCCTTTGAGGGTTGTTGCACAAGATCAACGTGTCATCTACAAATTGAAGATGAGAAATTTGAAGCCCTTCATCTCCCACCCAGATACCTTCAAATAGACCTAACTCCACTGCTCTCTCCAACAAGCTACCCAACACCTCTACCACCAAAAGAAAAAGAAGTGGGGAGAGAGGATCCCCATGACTAAGGCCCCTCGAACAAACAAAAAAAGGCTGCAGACACATCATTAACCAACACCAAAAAAGAAGCCAAACTTATAAACTTTTGCATTCAACTACGCCATTGAACCCCGAAGCCATATTTTCCCAGAATATGCATCAAGAAGTTCCAGTTCACGTGGTGGTAGGCCTTTTCCAAGTCCATCTTACAAATGACACCCAGATTGCCATCCCAAATCCTCATATCAATGCATTCATTGGCAATAGAACTCCGTCAAGGATCATTCATCCCTTCAAGAAAGCTCCCTGCACTCGAGAAACGATTGACGACAATTTTGTGTGTGGTTCCGGTGGCTTAAGTTTCCATATAGCTTTTGCATTCTAGGGTTCACGCTTTGTGATAAAACTAATCAACAAAAGTAAATAAAAAGTTGAACTAACGGTTTAACAGGAAAAGAGACTAACCTAATAAATGGAGTAGGATGGCTGAACTCCCAACGAACTACATTGCACCACTGGTTAAGCTTCAATGGCAAGTCGCGGTGTCCCCTTATCCACTTGGAATAATAAGGATACATGACAGTCTCACTTGTGGGGCGAATTGCAATATGCACATCCAAATCAGTATTTCCAGATTTTGTCACCCAAGCAACCTGAAAAGGCCCAAAAAAAACAACTGAAAATATTGGAGCAACCACACAAGGTTCAATAAAGTCAACAAAAATACCTGAAGACAGAGGGATAACAATTTGTAGTGACACAAGTGTCAACACTCTAATGAACATAACACACTAGTGTCCACAGAAGTGCAACCAGCATAAGCAATAACAAATATAAGAAATTCATAACCCACTCAAGAAATCTTAAATTTAGCAAGTTATAAATAATAAACAAACCACAGACCAAACCAGATGCGAGATCCAAAAAAAATGTCACAAGAAGAAAAAATAAACATGTAATCTTCTTGTTTTACCCAGAAAGAAAGAACGCATTCATATTTCCTTTACTAAGTAACGCAAGTGATCTATTGAAGAAACAAAAGATATTTATGCAGCTGCAAGCTCAAAAGAAATATTCCCAGCATCAGAAAATTATTGAATCATCAATCTCAGTTGTATTCTGAATTTTCAGGCTGTGCAAATCATGCCACAAGCATTCAAATTCTCACCTCTGGAGCAAAACCCTCTATGTGATCCTTCTCCCGTTGCAAAACACCAGGAGATACAAACAAAGGGAAGTAGCAATTTTTTATTTTCATCGTCTTTATTTCTGCGTCAAAGAAGGCCTGCACATTTACAACATTGAAAATCAATGACATCTAGAGGAACACACACAAAACAACAACAAAAATAAATAAATAAATAAACAAAAACAAACAAACAATCAAAATGAGCAGGATTTAATTTTACACAGATAACACACCTCTAAAATTTTGAAAACCTTTGAGCAACCACCTAAATGGGCAATATAGCAATGTTGTGATTATTAACATAAAAACCCATAAAACACATCACCCACGTGGACCATGTCAAACAAAAACTAGAGATGATTTTTTTTAACTGTTGCAACTAAAGATGAAACTATTGCTCAGCTGGTTTCAAAAGCAATGTCTTTTAGTTTTGGCCGCCATAATAAAGTAATGAAGGAGGTGACATGTCAGGGTGCATTTGTCTAGGGGACACATATCATTGATAGAGTGCTTATTATGAATGGGTAAATTCAGTCATGTACCAGGGAGGAGGTGACAGAATCTTATAGGGGTTGTATGTAAAATTGATATTGAAAATGCATACAATGTGGAGAGAAGTTTCCTTGACTACATGCCGATGTTCAGATGCAAAGACGGGGGAGAAAGCATCAGTCATCTCATTATGCAGAGAAGATTTGTTAGGGCTGTATGGGGACCATAGTTTCAAGTTTACAAATCAGTAAGTTTTAGTCAAACCGTATTGGTATCAAGGCTTACCGATACGAAACTAATGTGTATAAAAATGCCAGGTCTCAGTATTGTTTCAACATCGAAATAACACTTACTGTTAAGTATAAAATTACAAATCATCAATGCTGTATCGACAATACCATGAATACTAGGAAACACCCATTTCAAATTTCTTTTGGGAAAAAAAAAAAACTTATTATGTGTTACTGAGCACAAACTCAAGGAAACCATTATAATCCATTTATATCAAAAAGCAGACATTTGGCTCCGGTTCAAAGGATGGAACTAGGAACCTCAAATTTTAAAAACTGTAGCAACTCCCAAATTTTAATAATATAAAAACTAGATTTTTTTATATATGTTTGATGATTTTGCCAAATCTACACTTTCAGAGCCGGAATTTTAAGTAAATAAAATAGTTATTTTATTTTTTATCTAAAATATAAAAAATCAAAAAATAGACTAAACACGCATAATTTGGTCCGATTATTTTATGTGATATATGTCCATACCTGTCTGATCTATGTAACTGTTATTGTTTTTCAAAAAATGACTAATTTATTTATTTAATAAAATGAAAATATAGTAAGTTGAAGAGAATATAAGGAAACATACAGTGAATATTTCTCTGTTTTCCCCATACTTTATTGTATTTTTTATATTTTTATTAAAAAATTTTAAAAGAATATAGTGAATGGAGGGTAATATAAGTAAGCATACAAGAATGGTTCTCTGTTTTCCACAAGATACTTTATTTTTTTGAATTTATTTTAAAGAATTGTAGAAAATATAGTAAATAGGGAAAATATAAGAAACTTTTTGATGTAGAATGCATGAGAATAGATGAGATGCATGACACATAATGCACATTGAGATCATAGGAATATTATCCAAAGCAATAAAAAAGCATAAACTAGATTCTTATTCAGGATCCATGTCCACTTAGAATTCCAATAAAAAATTCAGGTTATGGATAACTAAATTATGCCAAGTTTATGAACGTGCTAAAGAATTAATTGGAGTAAAACAATGTGCACTGTTCAGACCTATTTCTGATCAAAGAATACATCACTACATTCAAATTAAGAGTTTTTAATGACTAAGTAATATAGGCAGCAGCAAAAACTTTTAATTGCATAGAACAGCAGCATCCTGCACAGTATTTAAATCTTATAAGGACTGATCTGGAAATGGTAACAGTAGGGTTCAGCCGTATGTAAGAGAATAAGTAATTGTATTTCAATGTTAAAAAAAAAATGGGAATTAGAGGTATAGCCTGATCCAACCAGCAATTTCAGATGTCCTGATGTATAATAGCAAAGATTCTCTGTTATAAAGGTACCGTAGACAATATAGGAGATGGGTTTGTGTGTGAAAGCATGAAAACAAAACAGATGGTTAATAGGATGCTGATAGATTAGGGTATGTATGTGGGTTCAGGAGATGTTCACGAGCAAAGTGGGGAATATATATAGAGAAGGGTCTAATGGTGAAACAGCACTTCACAACCCATGTTTCCCAAAGAACAGCAAGAAGAAGAGATGAGAAGAACTGGAAGATGGAAGAACTAACCTGTAACGAGAACTCTCACATCTTAACCAACTAGGAGTCACACCTAGGAGACCAGTCACAGGTCCTTGTTGCTTCAGCCAAGAGCTTGAAGAACACAGAAAATCTTATTCAATCGATCAATGCCTTTTACAATAGCGTTTACCCCCTTTTAAAACATGAAAACCCTCCCCCAGCCCCAGATTAGAAAGGGCTTGTCAATTTGGAAACTCCCCCCTTTTCTAAAACTTAAATAATACCTCTCTAACAATAATACCACACAATAAAAATTGAAATCCCCCATATGTCCTATTAGATGTGATGCAGCATGCATGTAGGTAGGTGATGTGTGCGCCATAGGAGATTAGATATAGAAATAATATGAATGTTGTAGTACTATAATCAAGATTCCTACTAGCACCAAAAAGCAAACAAGACTAGGTAGTTTTCAGCTAAAGTAGATCTGCAACATGAGAGTTAGGGTAAACAAACTAAAGACATGAATGAAACCTAACTAATATGCTCAAAATAACCCAACTAAATTAGAAAACAAGTAAAACATGCTTGCTGTCCAAAAATTTTGGGTGTGCAAAATATGAATTTAGAATGTGAAAAGAGGGAAAGTATATGTGATAAGATGATAATATGCTAGGGTTTTGTTCCAACGGGATTTAGAACCCTAATGGCCCTTTTCCAAAGAATTGGAAGGCTCCTAGGGGCTGTCCAAACAGAAAATCCAGCAAGTATGCAACTTAGGAATTTTATCAAACATGTAACATGCATGAAATTTCAAGTGTCGTAAATAATAGGCATTGGAGGGCCAAACAAAGGGGTTTTGTAGGGACTAATAAAAGGCAAGTTTAAGGCTTAATAAACCCTCCAAAACGTGGGCTGTAGGCTATGTAATACCCAGAAAAATTAGCCTCTAGCAATCCACAACTATGCCAACACAAACATCTAAAACTACTCCAAATAGGGATTAGAAAGAGGACTGAAAATTTAAGATAACACCTGATTTATGTGTCGACTACAAGCCTTGATGTGTCCTAGCAAAAACCATCACCATAGCCCATGCGAAATCCAAGAGAAACCATGCTAAAAGAAGGAGAGAACACTTGAAAATTCAAATTTTTATTGCATGATAAACAAAGAGGGGTGTGGGGTTGCTCTTATAGAACATCCCACACCTAGGGTTGTACATAAAAAGGTCCTTTGGACCAAAATAGCCCCAAACAAATAAACATATCCCAAAATATACCCCTAAAACAATGTTTAGACATAAATAACCCTCATCAGATAATTCCAAACCAAAATACCCTCAAATATGTACCCCCTACAAAGTGACATAAAAAAAAAAGTATAGCAAATAAAATAAATAACTACTAACTAATGAAAATAACTCCTAAAAATGAAATAAAAGTCTCCTGGGCTTGGAATAACATGTGGGCCAATTACTCAAACTAAAGCATAGGTCTAGCTATCCTGCGACGCCTCTAGTAGATCTGAAAGTACCCCTGGACCTAATGTCCTCATCAATATGCCTATGCCAATAATAACCAAAATCGAAAACCATAATTCCCCATATGTCCTAACTCATAAAATAAAATAAAAAATACAAAAAAAAACAACAAAGATGTCTCCAAGACATGTCATGATGCATCCACATAATGCTCCATGTGGACAACACATAGCTGATGTAAGTGGGCCCCACACAGTTACTCTATTCAAACCAAATCCCGAGTCTCCTCCTCCTATGTTGGTACACACTAGAGGGTGTGCCACGATCCCTGAAGTCCGCATCAACTCCTCGCGTCTGAGAAGAATTCGCTTATGGTGAAACAAAGTTATGATATCTCTCCGACAAGTCTGGGTCCAATATATGAAGATCCTCCTGCATCAGACACGTACTCTCTGTCTTGGGTCGGTCTTTCCACTTAACAAGGTACTTCTGATAGCCCCATTGTCTAGTGGAAACTGTTTGCTCGTCTAGTATATCCTCAATCACCTCCCGTTTGTGTGCCAATGGTGATAATGGTGGAATAAGCTAAGGAAATGGTGTGGGTGGAGTCTGTTGGTCTGAGAATGGATCAACAAAAGTAGATGGGTTGTGATAAGGCAGGCATAAGGTCCTCAATATTAAATGTGGAGCCGATTCCTAAATCTACCCTATCTAAGGGTAGTCAAGAACATATGCATTTGGTTCAACCTGTTTTAACACTTTATAATGTCCAGAACTACAAGCATGTAGTTTATTTGCAATTCCATGTTGGAACCGCTCAGATTTAAGCCAAACCATAACAGAATCTCCCTCATGAAACTCGCAGTGAATACGACGAAAATCAACCAACTATTTATACCTGTCTTTGCCCTTTTTTTTCTTTTTTCTATAAATTACCTTTCATTGCTCATCATAATCTTCATTTTGATCTCATAATGCAAAGAATGCTTATGACATGCAGATGCAGATGCAGACTCAGAAGGACTATGTGTAGCTAATATGGGTATGAAGTCTAGAGGCGCCTAGGCTTATAACTAGTAACTATCACAAATGGGCTCAGACTTGTGGTCCTATTGATTGAATTGTTATATGCAAACTCAACTATTGATGGTACAATGTCCCATGACCTAAGGTGATCACCCACCTAATGCGGGAGCATATTTTGTCAACAAGAAGATGGAAGATCATGGTTAAGCCTCAACTCAAATGGAAGAGCCATTGTGAACGGAATGTGATAACTTAGGGTCATCTCCCGAAGGGTTTGCTTATTTTAGGGTCATTTCTTTTTATTTTAGGATTGTTTCCATAGGGTTTACATTTGTTTTCTTAGATCAATCTTAGGGTTTTATTTGTAACTAGGCCCTAAAGGTCTTAGAAAGGGTAATTAGTAAAAATAATCAAGAGTCTTTGTAGTCTAGGGTCTCAGATGCAATAATAGGAAGTTATTTAGAAATCAGATCTGTGAGGCCCAGTAGTCCTAGTCGACAACCCCTAAAAGTTAGAAGTCCTGGTCAGACCTGAAACCAATCCCTAATCTCTTCTTCATCTTTCCCGCCAATTCCTCCTTTGATCCCATCTGATCTGATCACGTTCTTGATCAAGAAACACGCTTTGCTCTTGAAGTTATTGAGCTACAACCTCCAACAACTTCTTGATATTATCTTATATATTAAATATTATCCAAAGTTGATGTTATTTGGGTGTACCTATAGCCTATTCTTGGTTCTTTTAAATTTTTTCCTTGCCTCTGCATATAATTTTGGGCCTAGCCTAGACTGCCCCACATCAGTTTGGTATCAAAGCTTGTGATATCCTGCATCACTTTTTGTTGGAGAATCCACCATTGCATATACTGTCATTGGAGCCTATGGAAAAAAGATGTCCAAACAGGTTAAGAAAGCTTGAGCGTCCCTAAGAATACAAATAATCTTCAAGGCCTCCTTGCAGTCAATCTTGCCAAAATGATATATTTCATGAATCCCCTCTACCACCAAACTAATTGCTAATCGGAAAAAGAAAAAAGAAAAAAAGGCTAGGATAACTATATAGAGTCTAATTTCAGAAGGAAACTGCACAATTAGGAAGATTGAACAATAATCCTATATTTTGGAATGTTTGAAGGAATCTCCTATTCCTAAAGGAGGGAAGAATTCCTAGTCTCAAATTTTAAAAAAAAAAATGTTTTTTGTTCAATCCTTTTGTAATCCTTTGTGAGAAGAAAATGGGGTAAAAGACAATATCGACACGCGGGGGGGGGGGGAGGAGAGAGAGAGGGAAACACCCCCAAGATTCCAAGTGTTTATGTTAACTTTGGAATTGACAAGATTTAGATTATCAATCATGAGTTAACCTATACATAGAGAAATCCAAACGCCTAATCGTTCCATTATGTACAAGTCAATTTGTCAGGATGTGAGCCATCTTTTAATTCAATGACACTTGTTCATTCAATGTCCACCTTCTCTTTTTTGAAACAGTTTGGATAGCCCAAGGGATATCCAAGCAAACACCCCTCTGCTTTTTTGAGGAGGGACCTAGGCTAACAAGGAAAATCAAATCCCTTACGAAAAGCAAAAGAGGAAAACCTTTAAACTCCACAATTACCACAAGCCAGCTGCCCACCTCTTTAATAATAGCTTCAACCACCTTCTTTGGGGATCTAGACTTGCCTCCAAAAACTCTAAGATTTCATCTCCCTCCAAATACCCCAAACCATTCCATGAAGAAGTCATTCTCAAAAAACTTTGCCATGAATCCCATGACCTCCAATGAACCAATGCCAAACAAAATCCTTGAAGTCATTTAGCCTAACCAGAGATCTCCCAAATATTTAATTATTTAATATTCCAAAAATGAAAAAAAAAATTAATCAAAAAAAAAATGTAATTAGCCTATAAGTTCCACATTAATAATATTCCAAAAAAATGCATTTATTTGTCAATTGAAATGCCAATTTCATGTCATTTTTTAGTTTTTTTTATTTTGAAAAAATAAAATTATACAAAAACTAGGAAAATAATATATGTTATTTACCTATGTTATATTATATGTAAAACATTAAACATATTAATGTTCATTTTTATTGTTTCCAGAGATTCTAAATTTCAATTGCATCCAAAGATGTAACTGGGAGTGCGAGTGAGAGTCGCAAGGGCAAGGCTTCAAAAGACATTTGGTGGAAGTTTTGTGTGGCAATGACGAATAACAAGAAGAAAGTAAGATGTAATTTCTGTAATAAATAATATTGGGGTAGTGTAAATAGGCTTAAGCAACACCTTGCCCACATAAAAGGTGAAATCAAATGGTGCATGCAGATGCCAAAAGAAATTATGGAAATGATGATTCAACACCTGTGTGAAGCAAAAAATTTGAAGAAGATTAAAGAGAAGAAAAAGGTCGAGTTCTATGAAGAAATGAGAGGATCTAGTAGGTATGACGAGGATGAGTATGTTGGCTATGAGGTGGAGGCCAAGCTTCTAGAAGCAATTAGGTAGAGTAGAAAGACTGCTTACACGGATGAGTTGAGACAACGTTTAGTTTCTAGTTTTCCTAGTGACAGTCAGTATATGCCTGGTGATTCTATGTTAGGAAAATATGGGAGCATGAGAGATAATCTCATTGATCTTGAGAAGAATGCTATTCAAGCACGAAAACAGATGGAAAGGACTAGAGATACAGGTGCAACAATGACAGATATTGGAACTTATAGAAAATCTAGGAATAAAGAAAAGAAGTTAAAAGACATGTTTAACAAGAAATCCTTTGAGGAAGTAGCCCAAAGTATATGCAAGTGGATGGTAGCTAATGGCATCTCATGGCATGCATCAAAAAATGCATTTTTTCAACCTATGATGGATACCATTGCAGAGCACGGTCCTGGGATTAGAACCCTCACACCTTACCAGTAGAGTACCACATTTCTAGATCGAGAGGTTGAAATATTGAAAGATTATATTCATCAGTTACAGAAAAAATGGCCTAAGTATGAATGCACTTTTATGTGTGAGGGTGGACAAAAAATGTCAAAAGTCATTGATTAATTTCACAGTATATTCAAATCGCAATATGATATTCCACAAGTCTGTGGACACCACAAGATATAAGAAGACGAAAGAATACCTATTCAAGCTTATAGATAAGGTGATTGATGAGATTCGGGAGAGTCATGTTGTCCCAATTGTGACGGACAATGAAGCAAGTTTCAAGGCTATATGAAAGATGATGAATAAGAGGGAACATCTTTATTGGACTTCATGTGTTGCTCACTGTATTGATTTGATGTTGGAGGATATTAGGAAAGTAAAAGGAATACGTGAGGAAGAGGGAGGGTCATAACCTCTCTTATTTACAATAGTACTCAAACAGTGAATATTTTGAGGTCATACACAGAGGGACGTGACTTACTCCACCCTAAGATTACTAGATTTGCCCAAAAACACATGGCATTGGAGAGCCTCATCAGGTCCAAAACGCAATTGCAGAAATGTTTCACTGATTCTAGATTATTGACTGCCTTGGGCATTAAAGACAGAAAAAAGAAGCGTATTGTAGAAGATGTTTTTAATATAGTCCTCACACATGGGTTTTGGAATAAAGTAAAGAATTATGCAAAGTGATGGGGCCTTTAATACATGTTCTAAAAATTGTAGACCAAGATAAAAAAGCCACAATGACAATTATATATGAGGCAATTGATAAAGCAAAGAAGTCCATCAGAGACAAACTACCACGCAGTTACAATAAGTTTTGAGAAATCATTGATGTAAGATAGGATAACACACTCCATAATGACTTGCATGCAGTAGGTAATAAATAACCTCTCTTACAATATATATATACCATTGACTGTTACATTGTATTAGTCTTGATTAAAATTCTTTGATGTTCAAGTGGCAGCCCATTTTTTAAATCCTATGCAAGGGGCTCTCAACACATTATGAGTTGAAACTTGGCATGAAGAATACAATTCGAAGATTGGAGTCTGATCTTATCAAGCAAGATCTATATAGGAGACAAGTAATATTGTATTTTATTGATATTAAACATGTTATTCAAGAAAGAATGATATTTAAGTTGTTAATTGATTTCCTTCTTAACCCAATTGAATGTAGTTGCAAGATTTCATAGATATGAATGGAGAGTTTGGCTCGAAGCTGGCTTAGCACGCTTGGCAGACATGCCTTCCAAGTTTTGTTTATATAATCATATAATACGATATTTTTAAATAATTAGGTTTATGTGAAATTCTAATAACTTTATATTTTCTACAACCCAATCTACTTGAGCCACATATTTGAAAATAATGACACACTAGAATCTTTGATTCATGAGTTGGAGGGTCTATTGTTTGATGGGCAAGAAAATGATTGGCTTAAGGAGGCATTGGAAGAAGATGATGAATAGGCTAGCCGCTGAGCATTCTAGTTTCAAGCGTTTTGATGATGATGATGACCTATTTGCAGAGACAAATGCTATATTTTTACACCCATGATGTTTATAAGGGTGACGATGTGACTAGAGATGATGTAGCAGGTATGAATGGCAGTGGTACTGTAGGGGAGACTGCTATTAGAGAAACTGAATCTGATGATGGTGGTGATAGTAATGGTACTGGCGATGGTGATCCGAGTGTTGCTGACAGGATACTGATCATAGCATTCGATCTCCACCGACTAAGCGTCGGCGATCCAGTGTTTCTACTTATAGTAGGCGACAGCAGCATGGACATGGATACACTAATGATGTGAAGGAACGATTGTGTTCTATGGATGTGAGTGGTACTGAATCATTCTCACATGATGGTAGACATCGTCGTTCTTATGATCAATAGGGGCATGTTGACAAGTCGAACTCTACTAGCCAAAATCGTCCACAATCATATATAGATTTATTTCACCACCGATGCAATTTTGCAGGAATGTTGGCGATTCCAGCTCCAGTAGCCGGTCTTATGCACCACAGTTTATGAATTTCTTTCCACCGCCAATGCAGTTTAGAGAGAACATTGGCGAGTTAAGTCAGTCTTATTTACCACCACCATTTCTTGATTTTTCCCACCCCAAATACAATTTAAAGGGAATGTTTGTGAGTCAAGCTCTCGCCAATCTTATCCACCACCAAGTCCACCACAGATGCAATTTGGATTTGGAGAGCATAGTGTTCTTATTCCTCAGGTAGGGCTGTCAACTATTCGATTATTATCCATGTTCAATTTGTGTTCGATACACTAATATTTGATCCGAATTAATCTATATCCGATTCGATTATTCGATTAAATATACAAATCCGTTGAAATTGATATATAATTAATATTTATATTATAATGTTGTAGGATATGTTATGTAGAATACAACATAAGAATACCACAACCTTAACCCATTTCTCGTCTCCCATTCCCAATTTGAATGAAAGAAAACTCCTAGTAGCCAATTCCCCATTCTCACTGATCTATCAATCGTCTTCCATCTCTATAATTCCTAGGTCCTTATTGTTTCCGTAAATATCTGAAAAATATTTGACTCTGATCCGATATTCAATTAAATAAACAAATTCAAATGCAGTATGCCTATATCTGATTCGTATTTGATCCATTGACAGCCCTATCCTCAAGTACACCCACGATATCCGGTGATTGTTCCATCATCAGATTCATCTAGCATTTAGCCCTAGAGCTATAGAGTCAAAGTCAAGTTCTAGAGGCAGTCGTCGACATCATGATATTCCAGTTCCAGACCCAATTCCTCCACCTACAGGGTGGGATGAGCCTCAATCTGTTTAACAACACAATTTTGGAGAGTTTATGAGCTTTCACTTCCATCCCAATGAACCCGTGCAATGTAATCTCTATACGTTCAAGAGTATCACCAAGATTCAAATGATGAATATGTTCCTAATCCATCACTGCGTTCATGTTGGAAGTTCTGATACCATGCTAGGAATGTTTATGTTTTTTATCATTATTCGTATGTTATTATGTATGGTTTGATTTTTATGCACTAGAAGTAATCATATTAGATGTTTGCTTATGAAATATACAATCTTGATCTTTATACATACTCATAACAGTGTTTATCCATATACGATGCACTTAACATATCTAAAATTGAGTTTTTTCATTCAAATTTTCCATAAAAATCATTACAAGAATATTAGGAATTTTCCTTGGGCTCTTTTGGTTGCTCTCTTCTTTTTCTTTCTTAATAAAGTTGTTATTTGTCAACCCAAAAAAAAGAAAAGAATATTATGATTTTTTTTGAATTTTTTGGCTTTGAATCGGTTTTAGACCGAACGATCCACGATCTGATCCCGGATCGGTTTTGGGGTTGGACAATCCTGTCCGACGATCCAAGTTTTTGAACCATGATGTCCAGTGTTAATGCGGTTGAGCACAGCAGTCCATAAGAATGTTTTAACACTTGGGGGAGTCTTAAGGTTTCCAAAGGGAAATGTTGAGAAAGGATCGAGACTTTCAAAAAGATTTGCAAGAGAACTTACCAGAAGGCTTAAGAATCCAAATCCTTTTGTCATCTACCCAATGGGATATAAAAACTTCAAGTCTTGAAATCAAAGGGGCTAAAATATCAACTTCCCAATCATAAAGATCCCTAGTGAAAGTTAAATTCCAAAGGTGATCAGGAAATGAAGGAGAGATCACCTCATAAATGAAGGCTTCGTTTTGGTTTGAAAGACAGAATAATCTAGGATGGGAAGATGAGAGACAAAGGTCTCCACACAAGAGGTCCTTCCAAAATTTAAGGGAATTACCATTGCCTATTGCCTACCCCAAAAAGAATATAGTGAAGAAACAAAGAAGCAATGCGTCCCTTTGATGCTTTTCAATCACCAATATAATCTTCCTTGGCATCCTAAAAAGAAACATATAATAAACCAGGATATTAGACATTGTTGTCTTTATCACGTTATTGATCACCCCAATACCTATTATTCTAGATTTAGAAAGATTCACTTTAGGCCCTGAAATCCTCTCAAAAATCCTTATGATAAGTTCTTAAACACCTAATATGTTTTTGAATTAAGGAAACATAATATCATCCGCAAACTGTAAATAGGATATTGAGGGGCCTTCCCTACTTTCTGAGAATCCTTCTATAATAGACTTCTCTTCATCTTTAATAATCAGCACACTAAAAACATCCACCACGAAGGTAAATAAAAAGGGAGCTAGAGGGTCCCCTTGTCTAATTCCTTGCGACAAACTAAAAAACCCTTTCGATGTCCCATTAATCATAACAAAGAAGTGGGGGTGGTCCAAACATCCCTCAATCCAGCCAATCCACTTGTTCCCAAACCCCTTTTTTTTCAAGCACCCACCAAAGGAAAGCCCAATATACTCTATCATATGTCTTTTCCATGTCAATCTTACAAACTAGACCCAGTTCATTTATTCTTCGTCTCCCATCCACAAGCTCATTAGCTATAAGAATACCATCCGTTATTTGCCGCCCTTTCACAAAAGCACCTTGATGGTTGGACACCACCTTCAGTATAACTCTTTGAAACCTCAATGATGACACTTTAGTAATGATTTTATGAAGGCTACTCAGAAGGCTTATTGGCCTAAAATTAGAAAAATTCATGGCTTCCTCCTTCTTAGGGATAAGAACTATAAATGTTGCATTCATCCCTCTACTAATGTTTCCTCTATCACAGAACTCATTAAACACCTCCATTAAATCCTTTTTGATAATCTAACAGCATTCTTAATAATAAGAAAACATTAAAAAGCCGTCAGGACCCAGAGTTATGTCCTTATGCTAAAAATTGCCTCTTTAACTTCTTCTGAGAAAGGAGACTCAAGGCCCACAGCACTCGCTTCCACTATAGACTATTGGAGAAAAGATTATCAATAATAGGCATTTCTTTGGCCTCTTTAGCATACAAAGCTGGAAAAAAAATTATTCGCTTCATCCTTAATGTTAGCAATATCATCTATCTCCTTCCCATCCACGATCATCCTTGTAATGAGACTTTTCCTCTTTCTCCCACAAGCCACCTTGTGGAAAAAAAAATGGGTTTCTATCCCCTACCTTCAACCATTTACATTTGGCATTTTGTTTCCAATGAAATTCTTCCCCCTTTAATGACACTTCCATCTCACCCATGAGAGTGTGCTTCTTGATCGTGGTACCATCACCAATGAAACCATCTTCTTCCAGTCGTTTATCAATTTTTTCCACTTCCTCCCAAATCCTATGCTTCTTCTCCTTGATGTTCCCAAAGGTGACATTATTCCATTCTATTAGCCTTTTCTTCACATGCTGAAACTTCTTCATAAACTGGAAACCTTTCCACCCATCCTCCTTGTGTTCGCTCCACCACATTTGAATACAGTCCTTGAAAGAAGCGTGAAGAATCCACATATTCTCAAACTGAAATGGAATAGGCCCAAAATCCATCTTGGAAGTGGACAATAGAATCAGCCAGTGGTCCGACACAATCATTGGGAGAACTTCGTGAACAAATTGCGGGTAGAGATCTTCCCAAGTAGGAGTATCCTGACCATTAGTCCAAGTAAATCTTCCATTTACTAATGAACTATCACAAAGAGAGTGATGATGAATGAAAGTCCCAAAATCCCTCATACTTCTCATCCTTCGACTTGTGAGGATTTTCTCATGCATGAACTGAGTCACATTAAAATC
>JAOXJP010231177.1:0-10670 GCA_025762735.1 Platanus orientalis | reverse complement strand
TATTATCATTGTTATTATTATTATTATTGTTATTGTTAATATTAGTAGATACTTCTATGAAGTATCCCGATTTAACAATATATTTGTCTTTTTTTTATTATTGCTCCATATTAATTCATCTTCATGTGAATTTTCACTTATGAATATCTTTTTAATTTATTCAATTTCTTGTTCGTTTATTTCGTTTTGCATTTTTTGTATGTCTCATCCTCCCGTTTGTCTATTTATTACATCACTTACTTTTTCTATGTTACTTAGTCTTGGTTTTTCTATTAATATTTTAAAACCACAACTTGTTGGGATCCATGGATCATCCCAAAAGCTAATATTTTCTCCATTTTCTACTTCCCAAATTATACCCTTTTTTAAGAGTTCTCTACCTTTCATAATACTTTTCCATCCCCATGAGCTGTAATTTGATGTTTTTGCTTTTAGGAAATTTTTGTTTCGAAAATATATTGATTTTAATAGTTTAACCCATAGTGCATTCGGTTGTTTGATTATCCTTCATACTAGTTTGGCTAAAAAGGCTTTATTAAATGCTTATAGGTCCCTAACCCTCATTCCTCCATTTTTTTTATTTTGTTTTAGTCTCTCCCATTTAACCCAATTTATTTTCCTTTCCTCTTTATGTTGTCCCCACTAGAAGGCTCTTTGTTTTTTATCTATTGAATTGCATTTTTTTTTTTTTTTGTAATAAGAAGCATGACATGGCATATGATGGGAGGGTTGTTACGACTGCTTTTTGTAGGATTTCCTTGTCTGCTTGTATTAATAGTTTTTCTTTCCAGCCTTGTTTTTTCCTAGTAGTTTTATCATCTATATATGTGAATAGATTACTTTTATTCCTCCCAATGTTTGAGGGTAGTCCTAAGTATTTACTGGGGTTTTGTGAATGTTTTATGCCTAGGATTTGTATAGTTCTTTCCATCTGCTGGGTAGGAGTGTTTTTACTAAAAATTATTTCTGATTTTTCGTAGTTTATTGTTTGTCCTAATGCTTTACTAAAGTCCTCTAAAAATTATTTTATGTTTTTAGTATCATCGTTTCTAATTTTTGTGAATATATAACAATCATCTACAAATAGGAGATGGAAAATAATTGAACTTGTCCTTCTAATTTTTGTTCCTTCAATTTTATTTTCCTCTTCCAGTTTCCTAAGGTTAGCTGATAATCCTTCCATATATATTAAGAACAGTAAGGGTGATATTGGGTCTCCTTGTCTTAGTCCCCTTGTAGGTATTATTCTCTTCGTAGGGGATCCATTTATGAAGATATTATATGATACATATTTAATACATTCTTTTATCCAATTAATCTATTTGGTACTAAATCCCATTTTTTCATTATTTTAATTAAATAAATCCATTCGACTCTATCGTATGCTTTGCTCATATCTAGTTTTATGGTTATATAGTTATTGTTTGTTTTATTTGTTTTCATGAATCTTAAGACCTCATGTGCTATTATTATGTTGTTTGTTATTTGTCTTTCTTTCATAAATGTTCTTTGGTTTTCTGATATAACTTCGTTGATTACCTCTTTTAGTTTATTGCTTAGTGTTTTAGATATTATTTTGTATATTACATTACATAAACTAATTGGTCTAAATTGTGTTATATTCTCTGGGTTTTTAATTTTTGGGATTAAAGTTATGAATGTTTTGTTTATTTCTTCTATTGGCTAATTTTGATTTAGGATTTCTAGAGTTGCGTCTATATTGTATCCCAATATTTTTGATAGAAGCCTGCTTGAAACTCATCCGGTCCTGGGGCTTTTAATTTGCTAAAGTGGAATGCTGTTTTCCTAATTTTTTTCTCTTGTTATGGGTTTATCTAAGAATTCTTTGGCTTCATTGAATAGTATTCTATTTCCTATTGCTAGTGAGCTTTCTATTTGTTGTTGGTCTAGGTTATTTGTACTAAATAATTTTTTGAAATAATTTGTTGAGATATTTTCAATTTCTTTATGATCTTTTACCCATTGTCCTTATTCATTTTGGAGGGCTGTAATTTTATTACTTTGTCTTCGCATTATTGTTGTTAGGTGGAAGAATCTTGAGTTTTTATCCCCATATCTCAGCCAATTTATTCTTGATTTCTATGTCCAAAATATTTATTCTTTTCTTTCTATGTTATTAATTTTTTGTTCTATTTCTTTTATTCTAGTAATTATTTCGTTTGTTATTTTCCCATTGTAGTAAGCTTTTAGTTTTTCTTTATTTTCTTTTAGTTGAGTTTTGATGTTTCCGAATTTTTCCTTGTTCCATTTCTTTAATATTCTTAGTAGGCTTTCTATCTCATGTTTGACTTTTCTGAATTTAAATTGGTAGTTTTTATTATAGTTCCAGTTATTTTCTATTTGGTTTCTACAGTCTAGGTCTTCACACACTTCCATTTGAACCTAAAGGGTCTTGTTAGGAATGTTCTTTTTGGGAATAAATCTAGGATTATTGGTCCGTGATCTGATCCATATGGTACTAGATTTTCTATCTTGGCTTCACTAAATATTAATCTCCATTGTGTATTAGCTGCTCCTCTATCTAGTCTTTCTTTAACTAAATAGATTTCATTATTATTCCTGTTGGTTTGGTATTTTTTTTATCCATGTGTAGGGTGGTCCTGTAGATCCTAAGTTCGATAAATTTCCTTCATCTAGTATTTTCTGGGCTTCTCTTATTTCCGAGTTAGGTATATATTATTTTTTAAGATTATGGTGCATTGATTTTAGTTTTTTCTATTTTATTTTAGGATTGTTTTAGAGGTGACTAATTTATTTGTTTTCCTGTTGGGGGTTGTGACCAACTCTACTCAACAAAGCCTTATTCCTATAACTTGGGTCTGGTTATTGTTATCCTATGTCTATCATCCCACCTTACGAGGAATATCTTGACCCATTGACTTTTGACCTTTTGTTTCATAAAGTATGACAAATCTTAGAATCATCTCAAAACATTTTCCTTTTCAGTTTGAATGGTTTTTGTTGTTGCATATTAATCCATAATCAATTCTCCATTTCATGCAGCTGAATTCGAATTTATGGGCAACATCCACTTTAATCTTTCCCTGTACATGATTAAACCAAGAGAACAAAAATGGTTGCCTCGGAGTAATTCTTGATCATCAATCTTAATTACTTTCTCATTTTTCTTTAAATTTTTATTAAAATTTCATTTCATATATTTTCTTTTAGGTCCAGTCTGGTTGCCATATATTGTGTAGAAAAGAAAAGAAAAGAACAGAAAAAATAATCCCACGAGAAAAGGAAAGAAAAGAATCATCAGAAAAACATGAAAAAACCACCTTGTCCTGGCAATCAGACAGCTTACAAATGATTTTTTGAGAAAAAATTTTAATGAGAAAATCTTTTCATGGCAACCAGACTGGGCCTATCTTGAAAATACTTACATTGTTAAACATTTCTATATTGTTTTGTGGAATTTACTGTCACTACTCTTGTCAGCTTATATTGATTGTTAAAACATTTCTATATAGTTTTGTGGAATTTACCATCATTACTCTTGTCAATTTATATTAGATCACTAGCAAACAATGTACACCTTGGGATTTCCTCTCTCAATGTCATCCCTATGAGTAAACCTAACAGGATTGGAAAGTCACTTGTCTCTTCCCTTGTTGTTTTAATATTAATTATCATTGCAACATATATATCTTTAACTATACCAGTATATATACATTCTATTTAGAACCCATCAAATGTTTTGCTTATCAAATGCTTTTTCTAAGTCAAGAGAGACTACAAAAAGATTTTTCTTCTCCTAAAACTTTATTTCAATCTCTAAGGTAATAAAACAGCTTCAGACGTGGATCTCCTTAGCATTAAATGTTAGCTATTTTTCAAACACTTCAGCTGTATTTAGCATTCAATCTCATGAAAATCTTTGCTTAAAAGTAAAGGTCCCAAATGTCCAGTTTAAAAAGATAAGAAAAGGAAGAAATTCTCCGCATAAACAGATAAAAAGAAGTAAAAAGTTTCATAGAAGAGGAACTTCAACAATTCACGTCCCTAAAGTCCACGTGTAAATTGAGCTACACAAGAATTAATCTCTGCTCCCACTCATCAATTAGTCATTCAAGCGGTGGCTTTTGGGCTACCTGGGTTGACTTGATCAAACTATAAGAAGGCTATAGGCCACTTATATAGTAGTCAGGGGTGGGCATGGGTCGGGTTTGGGCTCGGGCTTAGTTTGGGCCAAATGTTGGGCCAGGCCAGGTTCAGGCTGGCCCAGACCCATGCTCACCCCTAATAGTAGTGGGTATTAGAAAAAAAAAATAGGCTATTTAAAGTGATCGGGATTTTGTGCTTAAAATCCATGTGCATTGAGTGCACACGGACCAAGGGACTGACACATCAGTGTCGGAAAGTGATAAGCACCCCACCCAAAAGTGTAAATCACTTTTGGCACTGATGTGTCCATCCCTTGGTCCATGTGCATGTTTTGCACACAGATTTTATGTGCACAAAAACCAGGTTCATTCTCAAGAGTCAATTCCAAATTCATTTGGTTTAGTAGAAAAGAAACCCAAAATCTATTTGGAAAAGTAGTAGATTAACAAAAAAAGAATTGGGCCAAAAAATTAGACTCGATATTTTATAACTCCTAAAAAGTAACTCCAACACAGATTTTTGGTATGGAATTTGTGAAGCAATTTCGGCATTACCAAACGACATTTTTGGCTTTTTTGAATTCTTTAGAGATGGGAATTTAGGAATCACTTTTTAGGAGTGTTATCAAATGCAGCTTAATCATTTGAATAGACATGAAGCATAACTAATGAGCCAGATTTTTCATTTGAAGGCAATTTAGTCAATTTAGTCAATTAATAGAATATATGGCACTTTGGGTACTTTCGTGGAAAAAAAAACTATTCACGGTTGTTTGAGGGAGGCTTTTAGTCATTTGAATAAACTTAAAACTTAGCCAACATAATCTAGATTTTCCACCTAAGGGCATTTTGGTTAATTAATAAAATAACTGAGAGCTTTTTGGATACTTTTTGTGTTAAAAAATTAACCACACTTGCTTGAGGGAGGAAGACATTTTAGTTATTAGAATAGATTTAAAGCATTAGTGAGGGTATTTTGGTCACATGCTGTTTTGTAAAAAGTAACTGGAAATGACAACCTATGGGTGTTATTTTATTTCGGTTGATTTGGGGCTTTTAAGTCAACAATATAATTTTATGGGGAATTGACTTCTGTAATTTAAAATTGATCCCAAACGACAGAAATGGATGTGGACACCCCAATTTCATTTTCACTCTTTCAATTCTCTAAATCCAAATACACCCTTAATGATTTTGAGTTATGGGTTATTGGTCAGATTGTGAACTTGCAAAATAAGGAGCTTAATTAAGCCTATCAACTCTTTCCGAAGCAAATGTTCTGTGATAAAAATGCCTCTGCAGTGTGTATGGTGAATTAAAAACAGATGCATGTTGTTTTGGAGGGTAAAAGGGTTCAAAAAGTGTTCAGTTGAAAAAGTAGGTGGTCAATAAAAGACATCAAATTCAAAAATACATCATGTGTCAATCAATGCACGGTAATAGAGGTCTGTCTCAAAACAGAAAATCATTCTCCAAATCT
Organism: Platanus orientalis; assembly: GCA_025762735.1. Lineage (NCBI taxonomy): Eukaryota > Viridiplantae > Streptophyta > Magnoliopsida > Proteales > Platanaceae > Platanus > Platanus orientalis. The sequence continues at coordinate 5,063 of JAOXJP010231177.1, read as the reverse complement.
TTATCAAGCTTGAGCCCAATCCAAGTCTAATTCTAGGTGTGAAACTGCCGTATAATAAAGTCACATTGGAACGAGTGGTGGGACTCACCGTTATACCTATTCTTATCAATCTACCATTATGAGCAGTCTCATGAGCTTTCGGTCACCTCTAATCTTTTTTTTTAACAAAAAAATCTGTACTTATTTGATTGTAATCGATTAGGCTAATGAATGACAAAACGCTAGAGAACTTAGATTAGTTGATCTCTGTATTGTCATTGGATAAGTCATGTGGTAAAGGTATATGGAGCACTAAAATTGCATATGGCAACGTAAGAACATGTTGGAAAGTCTTGAACTCAACCCAAACGCCGTCCGTTTGTGTGACCTGGATAGTGATTTGGTATGACCCAGTTTTGCCACCGACTGAAATTGTGACCCATTTTGTGATCTGATTTAGCTCCAGTCCTAATTAGGATTTTTTCAGCACGGAGGGGTTTTTTTAGGGTTTGACTCATATTTGGTTGTAGGGTTTTTTGGGGATGTGTGCTATTATATAAGAGGGATGTATGAGGTGGGAGTGTAATATCGGTGGTTTTATCAAGATTTTGGTTAAAAAAGACAAAAACGACTTTTGTAAAATATTCTATAAGTTATTTTTTGATATTGTCTTTGGGTTTTGAAAATTCATACTTGTGCGTTTTGTATTACGTTTGTTCATTATTTTATTTTAAGTTCTTTATTGTTTTCATGTAAACAATTTTATTGAACCATGTTAAACTTTGTATTTTGTGGTTGTTCTTTCATATTTACTATTTTCTCATTTTATTCTTACCTATCGCATAGTTATCACAACTTAAAAGGGCTCCATGCATGCATAGTAATGGATTAGGACCCAATGAATAGGCCATTATTCCACTCCAAAAGTTATTCTGGCAATTGCGAAAGCACTAATTTACTAAAATTCTGTTTGGAACGTTAAAATTCGTTAAATCATTAAAAAAAAATCTCTTTGAATCTCCTCCAAACAGCTAATTAACTCCCTTGATAAATACACTCTCCCCTCTTTTCCTTAATCATTACTTTTTCTCATGTTTGTCTTCTATTTTTTCCCTTTCTTTCTGGCGCTAGTCTGCTTTGGTCATCCTTTATAAAGAGAACTTCGGGACGAAGGAAAGGCACGAGCGGTGTGAAATCGACTATGGTTCCTCTCCACAAGATGTGAAACTACTTCAATAGCAACCTCAGTCCAACTAAGGGGTAGTTTTGAAACTTTTATAATATCAGATAATTTTATTGTCTTTTAAACTTTAGGTTTTACTAATTGCAATTATACTCATTAATATTTTCTGATTGAATCCTCAAAGAATGGGAAACTTAACATTCCTTAACAATCATTGTGGGCAATAATTTTACCATCAACCCTCTAATTGAGTATGATAAACCCTTGTGGATTTATTTATAATTTGATTAGATTAAACAGAATTACAACAACTAATGTCATCATGTAGAATCTTTGGTAACCAACTAAGTGGTATTAGAGACAACCCCAACCCAAGGAGTCGGGACTGTTAATCCTACGTGCAATTGCATGAGCTGCTTTATTTTTTGTCATACTATAGCATGTTTAAATTCTAAATTATTGAATGAGAGAAAAAACTCTGCTGTCCTTCACAGACTTTTATTTGGCATTCCTCCAAAGAATCTTTCACTATACTAATCACCACCACGGAGTCTGCTTCCACTTCCAATCTTTTTATCCCCAAAGTCACTGCCTTCATCAATCCCAAAAGTAAAGCTTTATACCCCAGCAATGATACTAAAATTGTACTGTGATATTTTCTCTAAGTTAGGGCAATGAATTCTTTGTTGAAGACATACCTCGCTAAATATAACTCATACGATTTAATTAAACTGTAGCAAGATCATGTATGGCTTCTCAAGTGTTGGAAAAGTAAAAGAATGGTGAGTTATGCAAGAAAAATCTTGGATCATACGGTCACAATTCTACTTAAACTTCATAATTATACCCTTTAAAGATGTAGACACTAGGAAAGTCTTGAAATCCCTATCTGAATAATATATCAGACTGTCTCCCAGTCCTGCGATGTCATTTACATTTGATACTCAAATATTCTATTAAGATTCCACTTGTAAGAGGATGAACCCGAAAATTGTTGGGTATTTAATTGGGACTTGTATCCTTTTTGCCGCCTTGTGGTAAGCCCAGACACAAAAAGGGGTGGGGCCTTGCAAAAAGTGTTATTGCCTCATCTCCTTTGTGTTTGGCATGATATCCTCTGCGACACCCCCTTGGGTGATGCCCCATGAGGCAAGACACAAGGGATATCCCAAAAGTGAATGAGCCCCAAGTCCTTGTGTCTTGCCTCATGGGGCGTTGCAGAGGATATCAACCTTTGTGTTTGTGTTCGCATGTGGCTCATCACAATTTAATTGATATTTTTCCTTGTAAAAAAGGCCAAAAAGTATGGGTTTAGATTACATGCGAATGAAGTTTAACAGCACCAAGGGGCTGACACATTAGCTCCGAAAAGTGATTTACACTTTTTGGGGGGCATTTTTCAGTGCCAACACGTCTGCCCCCTGACGCCATTATGATGCATCAATACGAATTTTATTCTTACTTAATCTTTTCCAAAGAAGTGTGGGCCTAGATCACCATAAGTCTCATCCACCTTCAAATAGTATAATTCATTTTTCGGGTGTCATATCAAGTGCACCACACTCTTGATGTGACCACTTAGGAGGGAGAATCAAAAACCTCCAAAAAAGTGAATTGATTCCACCCCTTGAGTGGTCCCATCAGGGGTGTGGTACATACTATATCATCCCCATTTTTCTATGCTGATGTGTCCATCCTTATGCCATACTGACTTAGGTCGCATAGGGCCACCCAGGGAAAAGCAACGCATTGTACTTGTGGTAGAGTACTATCATGTACGAGGGAGCACTTTGCGTGCATGGCACCGCTGTATTATCTCTGGTTTCTTGAGTGAGACTAGATTCAAGAAGGGCGCATTGCGCACAAGGACAGGGAAGCATATCATTATCTGGGCTGATATCTCACCCGGCGTGGCAATTGGCCAACTATTCCAATTGACCCCAGCGCGTGTGTAGTTATTATTACTTAATTTTAGCTTTTAGTATTAAGTATGTAAGATACAGAAAATAAACCGCCATTGATAAACCCAAGATTTTCGCAGAAAATATCCCTTCACCCCCAGAAAACAGAGTGCCGAGTTTTTTCTTACGGGGGAGAAGGCCAAATCACTTTTGCCCTTTTCTTTTAATATTAAAATATATTGATGTTGTTTTCCTTGATTTCTTGCAGCAGCGGAAAAGGTTTTGAAAAAGCTCATCGATTTGAAAGGGATTCTCTTTTGACTCTAGAATTTACTGTAAATAAATCTTTCCTTTCTTTTTCTTTTTCTTTTTCTTTTTTTCTTTTGGAGAAAAAACTTTTTTACGCCTGAAATCACAAACCCTTTTCACAAATTTTCATTTCTTTGGTTTTGAACTTTGAACTTACGATTTTGATTAAGAGCAGGTTTTTGCCTTTACAGTCAAAAGGTCAAGGGGAAAAAGAAAAAGTTATGGTTTTTGGGGGGGTTTTACGCACCAACTACAACATCTTCACTTTTTCACCACTTGGAGAACCATCAAAAATTAATTTCTTCCAGTGAACCTCCCAAAGATCTCATCTTCAACCCTCCCCTGTTTTGATGAGCCCAGAAAGACTAAATTTTTACAAGTTTTTTTGTTGGTTCTGCTGCAATTTTTACTTCGTTACAGAACCACAAAATCCAAAGAGTTTTCGTGTTTGAAAGGAACTAGGAAAAAACTTGACTTTCCCTCTCCTATGCTTAAGAATCTCGAATCAAATTTCTCTTCATTTTATTCCCTTTCTTCCTTGTGTCACTATGCTGTCAGTCCTCATAAACTTCTCATATGTTTTTAAGGTAAAACCATTCGAAAACTTGTGAGTAATTAGCAAAAACCTCGACAACTCAAAAGGTTTCAGATTTTATATCTCCGCTGCAAGAGAAAGAAGAAGAACAACTTTCTGGGTTTTAGTAGGACGTCATTAGAGAACCTGCAGCAACAACCACCACCCATGACTGAAAATCCTCAAGCTTACAACACTCACTCGAGTCACGGATCAATCGGGCCTGTTATCGTTGTTCTCGCCGTGATCACTATCTTGGGCATCGTCGCCGCCATGGTCGGACGTCTCTGTTCTGGAAGGAGAATCATGGGCTATGGCCATTACGATTTTGAAGGTTGGGTCGAGAGGAAATGCTCATCTTGCATCGACGGAAGGATCGATCCCCCGTCGCCGTCGCCACCACCTAATACTAATGATTCCGACGACTCTGTTCCAGTTGCGATTCCAATCGAAACCCCTCAAGAAACACAACAGGCAGAGGAATCTCCTCAGAACCCACCTCCTGCTGCAGATTCTTGACATGGGTTCGTGGTTTTTGTCACTCTCTATCAAATGGGTTCTTTTCTTCTTTTTCTTCTTCTCTTTTTTTTTTTTCCGATTACTCTGTTATTTTAGTGTTTTCTCTGGGATTCCAACCGCCATTGCCTTTTGTATCGCGAGAGAGCATGAGCAATGGAGTTTTTAATGGATGTGAGAAATTTATAAGGCTGAGTTTTTTATTTTTTTTCTTATGGGTTTTTTTCCTATGGTTTTCAATCATGATTATCATGGCAATCAGCATAGACGTAACTGAACCTGAACCTATAAATTCCATTATTTCTTCTCCATTTCCTTTTCTTCGTATGTTAATCATTGTAATTGTTAGTCATTGTGGGACATTGAAACCATTATTTTCACTTTAGGCGTGTGGTTTTTGGCAAATTTTTGGAAATCAATGTGATATAAGCAGCTTTTGTCGGGTTATAGTAGAACAACAATTCCCTCGACTTCCCCACCATCAGCATTCACCACCAGCATCGCCGCCGCCACGGCACCCTTTCTCCCATGTTCCGCTGACTTTGGCATATTTGCCATCGGTGGTCGGTGTCAATTCCCAAGGCCTCATAGACCTCCATGG
>JAOXJP010231176.1:0-10670 GCA_025762735.1 Platanus orientalis | reverse complement strand
TATATTATATATAATACATATATATTATGTATGTAAAAGTTCGGGCCTCGGGCCGGGCTGAGGTAAGCCCAAGCCCGACCCTCAGTAAAAGTTTGGGCCTCGGGTCAGGTTAAGGCCCTTGACGGGCCTAGCTTGGGCCAGACCTTTTCGATCCACTTTGAGGGCCGGGCTAGGGTCAGCCCGGCCCATGCCCACCCCTAAGTTTGGAGGTTTATATACATTAGCCTTAGACATAAACTTGAGTTCCAAGGGACACTACAATTTTGTGGAAAGGGGATGATGACCTGACCAACATGGGCCAAGCCCAAACACATACAAGTGCACACCAAATCGGGCCGGATTGGGTTGGTTTATGAGAAAAATAAAATAAAATAATTTATTTTTTTTTTTATTCTCCCTAAATTGTGGCACTCTGGAATCTGTGCACACAAAATCCATGCATAATGCATGTGCAAAGGCCTGAGAACACTCACATTGTGCATGAATTTTGTGTGCACAGAAACCGGGCCGAACTATGACTGTCTTTTCATGCTTTTTACCCCCATGATTGTTTCGAATCAAACAGTCATAAATGTCATTGTTTAAACACTTTTTTTTACCCTTTTGTCTATTTTGAATTGACATAAACATGGCTATTCAATTGCATTTTTTTGTTCTCATGTTTATTCGAATAGTTATAAGTTGGAAATTCTATGCTTCTTAGATTGTTCCAAACATTCATGTATGATCTACAAATATTTTGTCCCTCTATTTCATGCATCCGAAACCATCGGAAAAATTTCAGCATTGTTACGTCTATAAAAGAAAGAGAGAACAACACAAATTTGGTTAGCTAAACATATAGATTGTAATACATCTTTTGTGTTTATTCATTCATTATATCCTGGGAGACAGATGTTCGAAATGTTCATAAGCACCACTACAAGGGACAGAATTTGTCTTAAGGATATAGCAACAAATACTAACTTTGATCAATTGAAGTTTTTGACTTTCAAATCATTCAGTCTATAAGTCATTTTTATTTATTTTATTTTCAAGCCTTTTGACCATATGAAATAAATATTTATTATTTACAGAATCACATTTCAATCTATATAGAATAACACAAGACATCAAATCCTGGACAATACATTTGTTTCCATATGAAGAAAACATCTCTTTAATTGCTTATATCACATTTTTGTTTGGCAAGGAGCTGCTTATATCACTTTTCTTTAGAATTATGGAACCTGTGAATAGACTTGTCTTTAGATGCTAGTGAATCCATCCTCGTGCATAATTCCCGAATATTTGCTTTGTATTTGGAATAAGGGGAACTCTAGTGCTAGAATAGGTTATACCCTGATTTGAAATGGAGTAGGGTTGTTGGTGGTTCGAATATGGAGTGGATATACTTGATATTTGTATTTATTTAAATATGGAAAATTTGTCAGATCGGACCCAAGGTTTGCAGAAATTGGCAAATAGTGTGGTAAACTAAAACGTTGCCCAAAATGGATTTTTTAAGGATAAAATTGTTTTAAAAAAAAAAAAAAAAAAGAAGAGTTAATTATAGTTATTAAATTTTATTTTATTTTTTTATCCTTGATTATTTATCAAATTTGACAAAAGAAGCGATTTTAACAGCAAATCGTCAACGAGAACGTAATACAACCTCTTCATCCCAACAACATAATAGCATCCAACTCTTATTCAGTAACAGTGCAAATGGGTTCGTTAGCCTACTTGTGAGGAGGTGCATTGTCATCGTGGATGAGCCTTGGGGACAGTCAGGTATACAAGTGTTAACAAAACTTGCAGGATGACCCATTGTTGATCGCTACTGCGAACTTGAAACAAATTACAGCTAGGTTAAGGACCTCAATAAAGGGACAAGTCTGCTACGGAAACTTTGATAGAGATTTAAGCCTTATTATTTGGTGCAATGTAATATAATGATTAGTCAGTCTCACGATTCTTTGAGGCATTCCTCCAGATGAGGGGTAAGTTCTGATGGATTGGTATAAACTCACTTCATGCTGATAGAGGGCAGGGTATTGAGGTTAAAGTGGATTCAAATCCAGTGTTGGGTGAGCCCTTTCATGAATTAAACTCCTTCAACTTGATTTTCTCCAAACCTTCATCGTATATATTTGAAACTTATTCTTTTCTGCTTCTATAATCTTTGTTTCATCTCTCTCCTTCTACCATCTTCAACAACACCAAATTCTGGTTTTTCATCTCCAATGCCATCATTCTCATTGTCACCATTTTTTAGTGCCTTCTCTTCTTCCAAACAAAATCATGAATATGCTTCACATCGTTGAGTTGTGAGAAAATGGAGAATTTTTTTTTTTTTTTTGGAATTTCTAACGGTGATGGTGGTGGTAGCAGACATAGGGGTAAAGAATTAATTGTACATTATAAAAATCCTATTTGGACAAGGTAATCGTTTACCCCCACATTTTGGCAAATTTCCCTTTAAAATGGTTATGTTTAAAAAAAGTGCGTTTAATTGGTCTTTTTCATTTTCTGTTTTTTCTTTCTGGCTGGCAAGCCGAGTTGAGCCTACTACTTCCATGAGCCCAGGCCACGGCTGAGCTTGACGAGCCTCAACCGAGCCTGAGCTTGGAAAAGCTTGGCTTGTTGTCGTCACCCCTAATTTTTTAGTCGGATTTACCAATTTTTTAATCGGATTAGAAAAGGTACCCAACTCTAGCCAATCCCAAACACTATTTCAGCAAAGATCAGGTTAGAAAGTGGGTCTGAAAAGGTATATAAGGCAAATATTGGGCTGATCAGGTGAGTTAGAAGCACTCAACACAGATTTAAAATTGGCTTAGGGAAAGCCAACCTTAACTGGAAAAGCCGTGTAGCACGGTAAGAAGACGGCCATACCCTTTTTCAATGATCTCAAGGCGGCAAGGATTTTCTACACTGATGAAAACCTCCACCGAGGTCAAGGGGCAGTCACATCAGTGTCAGAAGTGGCTTACACATGCCTCCAAAAAGTGAAAATCACTTTCGGCGCAGATGTTTCTGCCCTTTTGACCCTCGGCGGAGGTTAGAGGACGATCTCAAGGGGGTTGTTTTCATATGAGAGCAAATGTCATGTCCAGGACACCAGGGGACTTCATCCCACCCATTTTATTCCATATGACGTCCTGGACAGAACATTTATGGAAGAAAAATGTTCTGTGATGAAAAAGTGTCTGTGGTATGTATGGTAAATGATAAGTTGACATGTTTTGTGTTTGGGGTTAAAAACTTACAAATGTCCAAAAAAAGTATTCAGATGAAAAAGTAGGTGTTAAAAAAAGAGACTCCAAATTCAAAAACCCATTTATTTCAGTTTTCATCCCTCCCTTTCTGACTGAGACTTGAAAAACTTGTTTGATAAATAAGGGAAAGCGATTCAGTGAGATCGGCCTCATGTGAGACCACCTCAAATAACTGTTCAATAATTGTGTTAGTTCAACCCAAACATTAATTCAAATTCAATGGCTTTCAGAGGTAGTAAGCTAGAGGTCACTGGTTTGATCTCCATTGTGAGAAGCCCATGGATTGGGTCCACAGCCCAAATCGCATCAGCATTCTCTTGGATGATCACAGATAATTGCAACCATGATATATTTATTATGGCTGGTTCTACAGTAATAAGAGTGTAATTAAGGGTTTCCAATCATCTACTGACCAAATGGAGAGCTATCACACCAGTACCTACTCAGCAGGTGACACAGTGCCTGAGAATCACAAGTCGGACCGGGCTAGCATGGACTGGCCTGATTCTGCCTGAACTGGGTCTAAAATTCCAACACTTGACCCAAGCCCAAACTCAGCCCAAACACAATTATTGTCATTCAGTCCAAATTGAACCCTATTTTAAAAAGTGGGCTTTGGGTCAAGTTTGGGCTAGTCTGAACCTAAGAGCCCCCGGTCTAAGTTCAGGCCAAACAAAACTTAACAGCCTGTGGTCGAGTTCAGACTGAGTATAGACGTACTGAGTTTGAGTCGAGTTCAGATTTAGTAATAACTTTAACTTGAGTTCAGGCCAAATTCGGCCGTACTAATTTTTATTTTTATTTTTTTTTTAAGTTTTGGGCCAGTCCAAAATAAGATTCTTGCTGGATTTAGGTCTAACTGAACTGGGCCCAAATATTACTTTGGATTTGAAAGCCGGGCCTGAACTCAACTCCAACCGAAATTAGTTAGCCCGCTCAAATTTTGGACCAAACGTCAAACCTGTCCGGGCCAATGCAGCAGAACCTACTTATTTATTGTATATTTACTATGACAAAATTCCTGGAGCCATATGTATTTAATGAAACACCCTTTGTCCAGCATTTGTGTCACATCTTGATTAGTATTGGTATGATATTTGTCAAGTCTGATTGGAGATGATTCAAACTTTCACTGGGTTTGAATCATCTCCATCTTCAATTGAGAGATATCACGCCATTACCAATTAGCACGATAATATGCCTGATAAAAGGTGTCTTGGTAAAATAGATGGGTCAAAGGAGGGTATTATAGTAAGTATGCAGTCAAGAAGTACATGTATATTTATCAATGTACCCTTTGTCAGGCATTGTGTCGTGTGCTGGATAGATACTGGTGTGGTATCTGTCCATTTGACCCTGTCTCTTTAATGAGTGCTGCTCCTTCATTAATACCAAACGGTGTCCCAACTCAACCAAGCCTTATCCACAAGGAAGAAAATGTTTTGTGATGAAAAAATGTTTGTAGTGTGTATGGTGACATGTGTTGTTTTTTGGGTTAAAAAAATCCAAAAAAGTGTTTGGATGAAAATGTAGATGTTCAAAAAGAGACATAATTCAAAAACCCATAATGTGTCAATTAATGGCAAGATTATAGAGGTCTCTGCCAACATGGACAATCATTCTCCCATCCATTGGTTGATCAATGAGAGAATGGGGAGCTGACTACTATGAGCTTTCTTTCATTCAAACCGGGAATGGGAGATAAGAAATGGGTTAAGGTAAGATTATAATATTCATATGTTGTATTCTACCTAACATGTCCTACAATATTATAATATAAATATTAATTATCTATTAATTTCAATGGTTATGGATATTTAATCGAATCAGATATAAATGCATTCAAATCGAATATTAACGGATTGAATACGGGTAATAATTGGATAATTGACAGCCCAAAGTAGTTTAACTAAGGTTACAGAGAGGAAAAGGATCTCCCACACCGAAATGTGTTTGTCCCCCTCATGTTCCTACACCATGGTTGATACATTATGGTTTATTGAATTTGGTGCCTCTTTGAAAGGAGTAAATGTTCATTTGAACACTTTTTAATGTTTTGAACCTATACACCTCATTTTTATCACCACGGATTTGATACAACCCCTAAAGTGAGCCTAAAGTAGGAGTCAACACATCAGCACCGAAAAGTTATTTACACTTTTTGAGGTATGCTTTCACTTTTTAGGGTTGATGTGCCGTCCTTTGATGTCGGTCTCACCCTTAGGCAGACCTCAGGTGGTCTTACCAAATCCTCATGGCATTTTTATGGCTACTTATTTTTTATTTGAACTATTTTTACAGTTTTGACCTTAAACATCCCATTTTTTGTGTGCAAGGAGAAGAGATCCTATTCCATTATTGTGGATTTCGTCCATCCCCTTAAACGAATGCCAGTTTGCTCACAACCAATGGCAGACACACTGTATTGAAAAAGTGATTTACACTTTTTGTAGGGTGATTTTCATTTTTTTTTAATGTGATGTATCCGTTGCTGGTTATGGGTTAACTATAAGCGTTCATTAAGGGGTGGACCCCAAATCACTTAGGCTTGTCCATGGAAACCTTTTTATTGTTTTTTTGGTATAAAGAAGAAAGAATGATTATCTGTGTTGATATAGACCTCTGGATGCTGATGTGTTTCCGAATTTGGTGTCTCTTTTTTATCACACAACACGTGTCAATTTATCATTCATCACAGATACTATAGAGACCTCGGTTAAACTTTGCTGGGAATAAGGAAAACGTTGTTAACCTTGGTTAAACTTTTAACTTTTTTTTCTCGTCACGTGTGGCGCATCTTTTTCGAGGACAATTCAGAGGAGAATCCTTATCCGTACATGGACGTAATGCATGACGTTAACGAAATCTAAGTAGAAGAATGATGCAATGCATCCAATGTACATGCACGTAATGCATGACGTCCTCAGGGTCGTCTGATCAAGGATCAAATTGGATGTGGTGCTTCCATCATAATCTGCAACATCGGACGATCGTCAAGGGGTCTTCTGATGGAACCAAGCATCTAATAAAAATGCCCTTACAAAGGGATCCGTATCACCTACGACGCGAGAAAATGAGAATGTAGTGTGGGGTCCATGCACTTTTGGAGGGGCCCACCACCCCTGACCCCAAAAAAATGCATGGGCGAATTCGTGTGAAATCAGGCTTCACTGCCCAAACCGTCCGGACTGGCAAGGTTGCTGTGTTGGAGAGCGACTTTACTGGTTTCCGAGCCAATCATACAGGGATTTGAAGGGTATTTCCGTCTATAAAATATTTATTCTGCACCGGACCCGGCACTCATCCGAGTTACCGAGTTGATCATTTGGGTTACTGATTCGGCAAAATTGGAATCGAGACTTCAGTAAAGAGACGATTCTCCCCGTACCATTTCCTTCCATTGTCTATTCCGCAGGGCGATTTGTGATTTCCGCGTTTTTTTATTTTTTATGATTCTTATATTCTTAAAAATCAGATTCTGGAATAGGACAGTGTTTGGCTATACGCATCACTTAAAAAAACATCTCTCTAAAAATATTATGATTTTTGCAACTTGTAGGAATTGGAAAAAAAATGGAAAAAAGAAAAATTTTATGACTTGCTTTCACAGCATATTTTTTTTCAACTTAAAAGAATCAAGGGTAGCTTGAAAAGTGGTTTCTAGAACATTTATTATATACTGTCTTTTTTTTTTTTTTTTGGTTTTGTTTAGGCTACCTAAGCATGCTACTGCCCACAAAGGTCGAACACAGACTACCATTGGCGGGGCCGTGCAAGCTCCGCCCAGGGAATTTGAAACCCTAACTTCACTCTTGGAGAGACCATACCACAACAATCTCATGGTTTTTGGGACCCAATTTCTATATTATTGTAAAATTTGCAACATAATCCTGATAAATAGAAAAAACCAAATAAGCATCCATAGCACACATAAATAATAAAACACGTGCTATAGTAATTGATGCATGAAGAAAATCTACACTGAAATTTGAAGAACTAAGAATGTAAAAATAAAACGGAATGAAATGTTTGTGACCAAAATTGGTGCGACCACACCAAAGGTTGACACGTGTTATGTGTGGATTAAAAGTGTAAAAGTGAATAGTTCTAAAAGTTTGTGCCCAAAAGGAGACACCAAATTAAAAAATGCATCTTGTGTCAATCTATATGCATGTTGGTAACAAAACATTTGCTTTCTAATAAATGTCACTTCGACGATCAAGTCAGTTTACGTTTTTTCCTTTATATTTGAGTTTTAGGCGGTTAGGAGATTGTCTGTCTTACCTATCAAGAATATCCTAACCACTTAAAACTCAAGTATATATGGAAAAATGTCTAACAAAATAATATATATAGCTAATATACTAGAAAATTGACTTGATTGTCGGAGTGGCAGAGGCCAACGCAACACCGGCATTCCTCATGTGTTGATTGCAGGTAGCAAGTTCATCCAAAAGCCCTCGAAGGAAGACGACTAGGTGACCATCTTAGTGAACTAGATCCAAGTATCATCAATTGATGCCGTCTGTGGGATATTCACAAAGCATTCTCAGTAAGGCAAAAGTTGTACGGTTGAAACATGATTTGGAGTGATGGAGGCTCACCAGAATGCTTTGTCGACGAACAACTAAGGCAACAAAGGCAAAAATGAGGCCGAGGTCACTAGGATCACTGCTTTGAAGTAACATATACAAAACCTTAACCAAAACTTAGAACGAATCACACAACAAAATCAAGAGTTGAATCGAAGGCTCATGATGCAGGAAGAGCACTAGCATTCCAGTGATGATAAGATAAACAAGACTACCCACCTAGAGCACGAAGGGCAATGGGATGATGAACGAGAAAAGAAAGCAGACAGCCACGGCCTTGGTGCTCCAGCATCTCATTAGACCAATAGAGTGGGAGGAGGAGGAGCAATAATTGAGCATGAACAAATGATGCAGAAGATGCAAAGCCAACTAGACATCATGATGGAAAATATTAAAGGAAGAGCTCCCTCCACAGTTGAGGCTCTAATACAGAGGATCGATCTCTCCGGCAATCATGGCTTGCCGCCTCCTCAAGAAATTCAGAATCCCCTAGATGGAGGCTTTCGACGGGAACCGAGACCCCTTTGATCATCTCAAAACATATAAGACCTTGATGCTCCTGCATACAACTCGTGTAGAATCATGTGTAGAGCCTTCCTGGCTACTTTGAAGGGGTCGGCACGAAAGTGGCTTGGTAACCTATTGCCGAGAAGTATCGACTCCTTCTCGGAGCTGAGCCAATCGTTTACCAATCATTTCATCGGAGGGAGTCATCATCGAAAGCCTGTTACCTACTTACTTAACATCAAGCAGTCGAAAGGAGAATTGTTGAGAGACTATTTCTATAGGTTGAACCAAGAGGTGTTATAAGTAGATAACGCCGATGAAAAGGTGGTATTGACGGCTTATATGAGAGGACTGTTACCCACTAAATTCCTATTCTCCCTCTCTAAGTTACCCCCCAGCAGTATGGCTGAGTTGATACTCTGCGCCTAAAAATACATGAATGTTGAAGATACCAAGGCTGCTAGACGAGACAGAGGGGCCAAATCCAGAGAGCCACCAAAAACAAAGAGGGAAGAACAACCCAAAACTACAAGACAAGATTTCAAAGCTAAAGTCACTTGACCGAGAGGTCAAATAGAGGGAAAACGGGACGCTAGCTCGACGCATCCAAGCCTACACTCCCCTCAACTCACCCCTTGAGCAGATGCTAATGTACGTGCAGGATGACCCATCTTTAAAGTGGCATGAGAAACTCAAAACTCCTTAAGAAAAGAGATCACAAAGGAAATATTATTAGTTTCACCAAGACCATAGCCATAACATAGAAGATTGTTTCGACCTGAAGGAATAGGTAGAGATGTTCATCCAACAGGACAAATTGAGGTGATTTGTGGTCGGTCGCCTACAATCCCATTCAAAGGCAGACGAGGGGACCTTAGGCAAAAATCCCTGAGTTGGAGGTTCTCAGAGAGATAAAAGTCATTACAGGAGGACCAATTACAGGAGGAGAATCAAATTCAGCTCGGAAAGCCCACTCATGAAAAGTTAAGAGCTCTATAGTAGGGAGAAGTCTACTCAACCGACAGATGCAAAGAGTCCTTTGGGTCGATCAAGAGGATATCATGTTCACTGAAGTGGATTCCCACAGAGTGCAGCACCCATACGATGATGCCTTAGTGGTTGCACTGATTATTGCTAACCATCGGATTTAAAGAGTTCTCATAGACAATGAAAGCTCGACTGATATTCTATATTTGTTCGCCTTCGAACAAATGAGAGTTGGGAAAGACAAACTCCGATTGACCGTTGCGCGTTAGTCAGCTTCACAGGAGACAAGCTATACCTCTGTAGTCACACTCCCCATACAGTCGGGGTCAACCCCCGACAGGTAACCTAGGCGATCGAATTCCTAGTCATGGATTGCCTTTATGCGTATAATGACATTATAGGAAGACTGACATTAAACCAAATGAAAGTCGTTACTTCCATTTACCATCTGCTGATGCGATTTCTGACCGAGGAGGGCATTGGAGAAGTCAAGGGTGATCAGACGACTGCTTACGAATGTTATGTCGCCTCTATGCGTGTCAAAGGTTCAGAAGAAACTTTCACCATCGATGACCGAGAAGGAAGAGAAGACACTCTACAAGAACAAACAAGATCCGTATAAGACTTGGAAGAATTGTGCATCGATCCTAACCAACCAGACCGAGTCATTTGGGTTTGACAAAAGATCTCGGAGGGATTAAAGCTGTGTTTGAAAAAACTACTCACCACATACAAAGATGTCTTTGCGTGGACTCATGCTGACATACCCGGAATCAACCCAAGGGTTATCACCCACCGGTTGAGTGTCGATCCTTCAGTGAAGCTAATTAGGTAGAAAAAGAGGACTTTCGCTACTGATAGAAATCAAGTCATCGCATAAGTAAACAAACTGTTGAGGGCGGGGTTCATATAAGAAATTTCATACACCAATTGGATAGCTAATGTGGTCCTAGTCAAGAAAAGTAGTGGAAAATGGAGATTGTGTATGGATTTTATAAACCTCAATAAGGCCTGCCATATGGATAGTTTCCTGCTTCTGAGAATAAATCCTTTGGTCGATTCTACTTCAGGATATGCATTATTCAGCTTCATGAATGCCTTCTTCGAGTATAACAAAATCCGAATGGAGGAAGGAGACAAAAAAAAAAATCGTTCATAACTAACAGAAGAACCTGCTATTATAAGGTCATGTCGTTCGATTTGAAAAATACATAAACTACCTACCAAAGATTAATAAACCAAGTCTTTGAAGTTTAAATTGAGAATAACGTAGAATTTTATGTACACAATATGCTAGTGAAGAGCCTGAGAACCAAGAAACACC
>JAOXJP010231175.1:0-10671 GCA_025762735.1 Platanus orientalis | reverse complement strand
GAGTGGGAGAGATGGGCCCTACTAGGACAGCTGTAGTGCTTGTCCCATACATCATTATAGCCCCTTTTGTTCCTCTTATTACACATCTGCGACTAAAAATAAAATAAAATAACCCTAATATAACCTTGATCTTCCCCCCATAAACAATTGTGACATTCCATGTTCCATTGTCTTGGTTTGACTTCTTACAGGTGAAACCTGTTGAAGATGCTTTGTCATCATGCATCCTTACCATTCGTATAACCTGCAATGGACTATTGTTGTTGTGAAATGCCCCCTTGGTGTCTATGGGAATCAATGTAGTAATTAGACTTACTCAACCCCTGATTCTTATGATTCAGGGACAGTTTATATAATTTTTTATTGGTAAATTGGGAATTTTTTTTTTTTGAATAAAAGAGGAAGAGGGATGTATGAGAGATACTATCCTACAAGATGTCTTAAATCTTAAAAAAATGGAAGACGGGACACCCATCTTAAAAGCAAAACAAGCACTCTATCAAGGAGCTTTGCAGCATCATACACAACACCCTCCAAAATCTGACAGTTCCTTACCATCCATAAGCTCCAGTTGAGAACAAAAGGGATGCTGTTCCACAGAACTACACCTCTATGTGGCAGCCCAGTCACAGCAAGATGGCTGCACTCTACAATAACTGCCTTTTAAAATGGGATAAGAAATGACTCCATAACAAACAGGTTTGGCATATGAACTCCCCTTGCCATGAGGTTGTCGATTGTGAGGATCCTCCCATGGAAAATGAGCCACATAAAAAAGACAACTTTCAAAGACATCTTTGACTTCCGAACAAATTGGAATGGAAAATTACTGCTTCCGTCATCTCTCAAAACATGAAAGAGAGAACAAACAGAGAGAGTACCTTTGCGGCTGCCCATCCAAACCCTTTTGTTGGCCATCTCCTTGCTGCCGATATACACTGTTCCAGCTTGGTGAACAGCTGAGCAACCTCCTCAACTTCCCAATCATTGAAGTTGTAGTGAAACTGCAAATTCCAAGCAATGGAGGACTGAGATCTCTTTAAAAAGTCTTGCACCATACCTTCTTTGTTGGAAGTAAGGCTGAAGAGGATAGGAAACTCTATTTCCAAAGAGCTATTGCTGCACCAAACATCCTTCCAAATCTGACTGAGGATCCCTTGTTGACTTGGAAAGCAATGTGCGAATCGAACTTCTCTTTAGTTTTGAGAATGCCTCTCCACACACCTGCCCCATACAGCGTAAAAGGGATTAAAGCTACTCCAGATTGATTCATCAATGCTATATTTTGCTTCGATAACCCTACATCACAGCCTCTCTTTTTTCTCTCTGAATCTCCACAACCATTTCCCCAAGAGGGCCGCGTTCATGACCTTAAGGGATGAATGCCCAGCCTCCCTTGATCCATGGTGTGGCAAATAGATTTCCAGTCCACAAGGTGCTATTTGTGCTCGGTTTGGGAAGCATCCCAGATGAAATTTCTCTGCAGCTTTTCTAATTTACTCACCACTGAGGAGGGAGCTGAAAAAGAGAAATAATAAAGCAGGAGGTTGGAAAAAACACTTTTAATGAGAGTTAACTTACCTCCCTTGTGATGCAGCATCACTTGTGTGGATGGATCGTTGGTACCCGTTGTGGAAGCCCAAGACCAAGACTAGGAGGACCTAGTGATTCTAGCCCGCAGGGGAGAGGGGGAGGTGTCTTTTATGTAATAAGGCCAATAGTGCCACTCTTTATGTTAGGATTTTATTTAAGGGTATGTGGATGTAATATAGCAAAGCCAAATGTATTTTTGGGGTGGACTTGGCCTAGTTGATAGTCCATACTCTTTTGTCTTTTAGTGACCACCAAAGTCAAACAATTGGGCCCACTAGAAGAGCTGGTCAATAGCCATGTTCCTTCTCAAATTTTGGATAGTTTTAACTATAAGAAAGTATATGTTTTGGGAAGTTTTAGTTTAGGAAATATTTGGATAGCAAGTTAAGAGTTTTAGTAGTTTCTAATTTAGGAAAATTTCCAAATAATTGAATTGTAAGCCTATTTAAAGGCAACCCTCCCCCATGTTATTTATTGAAGAATACAAGTTTTTTTTTTGTGCATTTTTTTAAAGAATATTTGTGTGCCATCATATCTAAGGGATTCCTTGGTTCAGATTGAAGAAGCAATGTCACTCAATCATTACCAAACTGACTGCAATCTTTTTCTATATGCAAGGATCCTACCAAATTGGTGCTCCAATTAGTGGCTGTGGGCCTACTCCATCTCTCTTCTCTTAGGTGTGGTCATGTAACACCCTAGTTCCCCATCTTCTCCTAATTTTTCCTCTAATGCTAACCCTACGACTTCCTTTCCTTCCATATAACTTCTTCTCCCTTCTACATTCTTCTCTCCCTAATCCCTTTTCTACTTCCACCTTCTTCTTCCTTCACCTTCTTCTAGTTCTCCCTTCTAAGATTGCCGGAAAATTAGTTACCTGAAGAATTCGACCAATATGTTAATAAGAAATTAGGGTCCACAAGTAGAGATTCCTTATTCTTACTATTAGTGAAATTGCAGATTAATATCCATCTATATGTATTTGACTGTTTTCTCATGATTTATCTTTATCAGATTCTGATAAAGTCCCTTTTAAATTCCTATATAAAACTTTTGTTCTTGAGTCTCATCTTAACCCTTCTTTTATCAGAATTTTCTTAGGTTTTCAGAATAAGAAAATCACCTCTTCATGACCACCCTTTCTTTTTAAATTATTTTGAGGGTTTTAATCCCCAAGGGATCCCCTACAAAATCCCTAAGTTCCCCCTTTAATTCCCATCTTTCTTCCCTCTGAAAATCACAAAATTCTTTTTTGATTTCACAATCACCTTTAAAGAATCTTTCAAATTTATGAAATCTGATTATTTGACTTAGCAAATCTTATCCAAATTGTGTGAAATTTTAACCTTAGACTATTTTAATGATGTACTATTGATCTGAAAATTTTCATAAAATTCTGACACATGGCAAGTGTATTTTTGGTAATTTTACCAAATATTCTATAATTACAATTTTGCCCCTGGTCCGAAAATTATTAATTTTGTTTTCTGAGTTAATTTTCTTCAATTTGCAACCCTTTACTGTATTGTTGCACATCATTTGGTATTAGAGCCAAGTTCCATCAGCTAGTTCTATCTAGTTGAAATCCCGGGTCCTTTCTAAACTGATCTCGGGCCCTTTTGGAACTGACTTCTAAACACCATGGGGATTAGCAACAATGACTTAGTTGCGAAGATTAAAAATCAAGCTCGAGAACAGGAGGCTACGAATCGAAATGTGTTAGATGATAGAGATGTTGATGGTAGATATGAAATCTATGAGAGAGACCATGAACCAAATATCTGCCAAACTCGATAAACAAGAACAAGACTCAAAGAAGAATGAACCAGTCCAGACTCCAACTGTTGGACTTTCAAATTATGGTCGTTCTTTAAATAGCCAAGATGATGACCATGTGTATGAAGTAACCCACCAATATCAGCATGAGGTGATTTCCACTAGGAGGGAACAAAATAGCAGAATTGTGAATTAGCAATGTTTTATCCATCATGAGGTGGTCAGAATTTCCAATTAGATGTCGCAGATTTTAATGGTGATAGGGATACTGACATATCTTTGGATTGGCTCCACATCATAGTCTTTTTTTCAGTGGCATGATGTACCTGAAAGCTGTAGGCTTCAGTTCACGAAGGCGAAATTGAAGGGGACAATTCATCTATGGTGGAAACAACATAAGGAAAGTCATTCCTAGGTATTGTATGAATCTACACCAAAAATTAGGTGAGAACGAATCTTGTGAGAATTGTGAAAACGGCATCAGGGTACGGACACATCAGTATCGAAAAGTGATAAGTGCCCCCCAAAAAGTGCAAATCACTTTTCGGTACTGATGCGTCAACCCCTTTGGTGCCGTTTTCACGATTCTCACGAGATTCGTTTTCACATAATTCAAGCCCATGAATCTATGATTATATGGGATGAGATGAGAGTTGTCATGGACAAGAGGTTCAAGCCTAAAGACTACCGGCAAAGAGCCTATATTCAACTAACCCAATTGAAGTAAGGCAATATGACTTTGGAAGAGTATGCTAATCAATTTCAACGTTTGGTTATACATGTAAGCCTCAGGTAGGATGATGAGATTTTAGTGGCTTTATACAGGCAATGGTTGCATCCTCAGATTTTCATGAGCCTATGCTACAATCATTACCTTGGATGATGTGATTTGGATTGCTTACCAGGTAGATGAGAACATGAGGAACCTATATTATAGGAAGCTCCTCATGGAGAGTGTCCCTAGAAGCATGATGGCTAATAGTGGGTACTCAAACAACGGCAACCATCAAACCACAAGTTAGTGGTGTCTCTTCCTCTTCTATCAGGCCAACTTATAGTTGTATGCTTCCTAGATCCCAAGAGTTTAAAGGGTCTACACTAGTAAATAGAAGGGTTCAATGTCACATGTGTAAGAGATATGGTTATCTTAAAGTTCAATGTCCAAACTGATTATTGGGTTTGTCTAATAAGTAAGATTTTGAAGAAGTGTACATTCCTGACCCATTTATGATCCTAGAGGCCGAGAAGATTACTGAGGATGAAGATAGTGCTTCAGATGAAGACTAGCCTATATATGTGCTTCGCCCTCTTATTTCCATTCATATTAAAAATGAAGAAGATTTGTGTAGGAATAACATATTCTAAACACGAGTTCGCTACAATGGCCAAGTCTGTTTTATGGTTATTGATGGAGGTAGCTGCATAAATGTAGTATTTGAAGATGTTGTAAAGAAGCTGGGGCTGAAAAGGGAACCACATCCTAGTCCCTACAAGGTTGGTTGAGTCAACAACATAAGCTTGAAAGTTTGTGAGAGATGCTTGCAAACCTATTCAATCGAAGGGTTTGTGGACAAAGTGCAATGTAACATTTTTCCACTTAAAGTGTGTCAAATTCTCTTAGGCAGACTATGGCTATTTGATAAGAAGGCATAACATTGTGATTACAACGAAGCGTACACATTCAAGCATCACAACAAAGAGATGAAGATAGTCCCGAGCAAAGAAGCAACTACATTGAAGTTCAAGAAGACTGTCGGATCCTTTCTTTTGTAGCGAGTACCTTATAGAGGAGAAGACATTCTTATATCACCCCCAAACTTAACGGAGTTTTTCTAAGAGGGTGAGGGGGGGGAATTGATGCAACATTACTTGCCTGGATGGATTGTAGATACCCTTTGTGGAAACCTAAGACCACGACCAAGATGACCTAACACTTCTAGTCGTGGGGAGTATATATTTTAATGTGTCTTTTATGTAATAAGGCTAATAATGCCACTTGTTATATTAAGATTTTGTTTAGGGGTATGTGGATGTAATAACGTTTCAAAGCCAGTGATATTTTTGGGGTGGACTAGGCCTAGTCGACAACCCATACTCTTTTGTTCTCTAGTGGTCATCAAAGTCGAGCAATGGGGCTCACTAGAAGAGCTGATTGACACATAGTTACCAGAGTGATGAGCGAAAGCGAGAAGTAATGCGAAAGTGAGAAGCGGGAAGCAAGGCTCAATAAACCCTTATGAAGCGAGAAGCAAAAGCTGATAATAAAATAAATAACTATAAGTTATAATCAATAATTTCAACTATAATACAATAAAGTGAATGATCTTAAAAAAAAAAGAATAAAAAACCTAAAAGCTATACTATGTAAGTAAAAAAAAAATCATGACATATAAATCAGTATACAAACCATAATCATTCCTTAGATTTTACCATACATAAATTTTTTTATCTAGATAACTTAGATCTAGAGTCAAGTTTGGGTATGAATGACCAGCGTTAAGGATGAATGATTGGTAGTACAGGTTTATTGGGGGACCTCCACCATGGGTGGGGTCTAGTGGAAGGACGACATATGGCGGGGGAGGGAAGAGGGGGAGGATCCCATGAAAGAATATCGAACATTTAAAGATGCTGTGATGAAAAACCTAGCATGGCCAGATTCCCATGGCCCTACGCTGAAGGAGAGAAATGAGACAAGGGTTATTACATTTAGAAAAGGGGACGTGGAGGATCAGCTAAATTGGTTGAAATTATGTTTGGTGGGAAGAATGGAAAGTGCCAAGCCAAGTGCATTTGCACTGTGAGAATGGGGTAAAAGAGCTTGGCACATAGGGGGGAACTCCAAGTTTGTAGACTACCAAAGGGTTTGTTCTTGTTTTATTTTCCCTCCGAGGCCGAGACGAAAAGGGTGTTACGGGAAGGCAAGCATAGATGGACAGCAGGTTAAATTCTTTTAGATGTATGGCATCCTATAGCAGGATGTCAGTGGAATGAGAAAGAAGATGAAGAAATTCGAGTGGTAGTTTATGACCTACCTGTTCACTTGTTGGGCAGGAAAACATTTGACATGATCAGAAATTTCCGTGGAGGGCTCGTGGAGGTTGAAATGCCAAACCCTGCCTCTATGGAACATGTGTGGTTGAAGGTGAAACGATCAGAGCAGGCGCCAGAGGCTATTTGGGTGGACCACGGGATGTTAGCTTACTGTATCCAATTGTGTAGGCGATTTCTATTGGAGGCGATTCCGATAGCTAATCTGGACAACGCCTTAAGAAGGTGGAGGCGAAAATCGATGGGGGAAAGGGGAAGCACTGGAGGGGGGACTGGAGAGAGAAGAGGGAGGTGAGAATTGGGGGAAAAGACAGTCAAATTCAAAACCAAATTCGTCTTCATTTGGGAATTTGTCAGAAGAAAAGGACTAGTGCAAACAAGAGGAAATCAGGACTGAGGGAGGAAGACAACACGAGTTTGGCCCTAAAAATCTCAATGGGTCAAGGAGGGTGGACCGGATTGATTTAAACAGAGCGGACTAGAATAAGAACCGTATGGACCATGGGTGGGACGGTTGTTCTAGGGGAGACGTGGGCCTTATTAACCCAAACAATACGAAGAAGCCCAACCCAGATATGGGAACATTAAAAGGGCCTCAAAGACCAAATCTGATAGGGCTCGATAAAACCGATTTGGCGAGAGGTGAAGCTTCAGGAGGGAGGAGATGGGAGACAACAAAGGGAAGGGAGAAAAGCTCGAAGCATTCGAAACCAAGCCCAGTGGAAGAAGAAAAGTGTAGCTAAGGAAGACAATAAGTTGGAGGCAACGCCTGTTAATTGGAGGGAGTAGAAAGGTGTCACTATACGGGAACTTGGGGAGAGAAGCAGCTTCGGTAAGCATGCATTTTATGCAGGGAAGGGAAAAAAAACGATGCAGGGCATGCTAGAAACGAGTGATGATTCAGAAGTTGGTTGGATGAAGGGGGATGATGCCGGATTAGGGTGGTTAAATCTAGAAGCAGAGGCATCGTGAGGTGAGTGCAGCAAGGCCCGAGGGGAGGTAGTTACAGGTGCGACAGGAAGTGAGGATAGGGAATACGAATTCAAAGAAGAGAAGGGAGCATGTGTTCTATACGAAGGGAGTGGGGGAATCAGAAGATGCTGGGGAGATTATACTACCGATGACTCGTTGGTGGAATATATGGGAGGAGGCGATAGTGTGGGGGAACTTGATGAGGAAGAGATCTTAAATAATGTCGATCCATTATTGATGCTGCCTCCACCATATCACTTGGAATGGGTCCTTAAAAAGGTTGCTGTGGTTAAGAGAAGAATGGGCTACACATTTAAGGATATGGAACAACGTGTCAACAACTTCTTTTGGGAAATTGAATGCAGGAGAAGTTGGAGTCCGAGAAGACCGAAGGCTATGCACAGGTCTTTAGCAAGGGGCAGGCGGAGCAGGGAGCTAAAAAACTTGCAATCAACCATTAATTATGATAGGGAGGAAAGGGGAAGGACTAGGAGAAGGGGACGATAGGGAGGAAAACAGGCGGATTACTATGATGAAGATCAACATATGTTCTTGGAATATTAGGGGTGTAGGGAGGGAAGAGAAGATGTGGGAGGTTAGAGAGATGATAAGGAGGTGGAAAGTGAATCTGTTTGCTTTGTAGGAAACGAAAGTGTAGTCTATTGATAGAAAAATGAAGATTTATTTGTGGCATAGAAGAAGATTTGAGTTTATTCATAAACCGGCGGTGGGGCAATCTGAGGGTATTTTGGTGGCTTGGGATTCGAATGTGTTGGAGGTTATTGATTCAGTCCTTGGAGATTGGTCAATTTTGATCAAGTGCAAGAATAAGGAAGATGACGTGGTTTGGGCTTTTTCTGGAGTGTACAGTTTGTGTGATCATTCTGAGTTTGGGGTGTTGTGGGAAGAGATGAATAGAATTCGGGATATGTGGCAGATCCCTTGGTGTGCATGGGGTGACTTTAATGCTGTTAGATTCCTAGCAGAGAGATTGGGTGCTCGCAGAATGACAAGCCATATGAGAAATTTCAATAACTTGATTCAGGATTTAGAATTAGTGGATATAGGAGGGTTAGCAGTCGGTTAAACAGGTTCTTGATATCTTCAGAGTGGTTGGAACTTAGCCCGATGTTCATTCAGGAGACCATTCCTAGTTTGACATCTGACCATATTCCGATTATTCTCTGGCCTTTTTGTTTGCAGTCTGGCCCTCGTCCTTTTCGACTCGAGCTTATGTGGTTAGAAGTCCTGGGCTTTATAGACAAGGTGAACCAATGGTGGGAAGAGTGTGCAGTGGTAGGATTGACTAGCTTCCAAATGGCTCAGAAATTGAGGTTTCTCAAGGAGGAAATTACAATGTGGAAAAAAGAAGGAATTTGAGGGAATTGAATCCAGAAAGGTGAGGTGTTTAAAGAAGATTGAGACCTTGAGAAATAAAGATACGGAAAGGGATCTAGAGGGGGAGGAGAAGATTGACCTAATGATTACAGAGCAGGAATACGAGAGTCCTCAAAATGGAGATCTCGTGGGGGTAGAAATCCACGATTTCGTGGCTCAAGGAGGGGGATCGAAATACTAAATACTTTCATAAGATGGCGGTTTGGAGAGGGGCTACCAACTCTATAAACAAGCCTAGGATGGAAGGGGAATGGGTGTATGATTAGGAGCAAATTAGAGATGTAGTGGAGCGTTACTATATTCACCTATACACTGACCCTCTTCTAGTTCGGCCTGTTCTTGAAGGGGTGACTTTTGAGCGTATTACCTTTGATCAGAGTAGATGGATGGAGAGACCTTTTTCTAAGGAGGAAATTTTCGAGGCTCTTAATGGTATGGTGGAGGACAAAGCCCCGGGGCCAGATGGATTCCCAATTAAATTCCTTATTACCTGTTGGAGAGTGGTGGAAAAAGGATATCTTGGAGGTCTTGGAATGTTATTCCAAGGATCAATGGTGCAAGAGCTTGAGTGCGACTTTTATCTTTCTTATTTCGAAGAAGAAAGGAATGGCAGAGTTGAAAGACTATAGACCCTTGCTAATCGGTTCAAATCAATATTAATGGATATCATATCCAAGTAGCAGCATGCCTTTCTTCCTGGTAGACAGATGATGGATTATTTTCTATTGGCAAATGAAAATATTGATGCGATGGTAAAAACTGGGTAAAAGGGGGTGGTATGCAATGTGGATATGGAGAAAACGCATGCTCATGTTAATTGGGGTTATGTGGATTGGGTCTTTAGACCAAATGGGTTTTGGGGTCAAATGGAGAAATTGGATGAAGATTTGCATTTCATCTAACATTTTCGGTGTTGGTGACTGACTCTCCTAAAGGCTTTTTTAAGGGAAGTCGCAGGCTCAGACAAGGTGATCCTTTATCCCCCTATCTGTTTATTGTGGTAGCTGATTTTTGGGCTGAATGATAGTAAAGGCAAAATTAGTAGGGCGTGTGAGAGGTTTTCCTTTAACGGGAGGTATGGCGGTTTCGTTTATTCAGTTCGCAGATGATTCTATTTTTATGGTGAAAGCAAAAATTGAAGATCTGCAAAACTTGAGATGTTTATTATTAATTATGAAAACAAAAATAGGTTTAAAGGTGAATTGGAGAAAATCCACTTTAAGCCCAGTAGGGAACATCCACAATATAGAGAATTTGGCAACAGTGTTTGAATGCGAGGTGAAGCCTTTGTTGATTACTTACCTAGGTCTCCCTCTGGGGGCAAAATCTTCATCTTTAGCTATTTGGAATCCGGTCACCAAGAGGTTGAGTAGAAAGCTCTCGGGGTGGAATAGCCAAAACTTTTCAAAAAGAGGAAAATTGATTTTAATTAAAAATGTTCTCTCCAACTTGCCCATCTATTTCTTATCTCTGTTTCAGACCCCCAAAATGGTCTTAAATCATATGGAGAGAATCACGAGGGATTTCTTGTGGGGTTCTTCCAAGGAAAAGAGGAAGATTCATTGGGTCAGCTGGAAGGATATTTGCAAGCCAATGGTGAATAAAGGTTTGAGAATTCGGTCTGTGGCAAGTATTAATAGGGTTCTTCTTAATAAATGGTTGTGGAGATTTAGTGTGGAAAAGAATGCTATCTAGAGACGATTTGTGGCTCCCAAATATGGAGAGGCTCTACATGGGTGGACCAGTGGTTATCTGGAAGAGATTATGGGGTGCGGGGTGTGGAGAAATATCTTTGAAGGAATAAATGGATTCTTGCCTTGTGTTTGCTTTAGAATCAACAATGGTGAGAGGGTTTATTTTTGGCATAATCCTTGGTGTGAT
>JAOXJP010231174.1:0-10671 GCA_025762735.1 Platanus orientalis | reverse complement strand
ACAACGGGGGGTACCTGGGCTCCTACGCTGAGGGCAGCCAGGTCGCCAAGGAGAGAAAGAGAAGATGGGGAGGGTTTGCCTCCCCCCTGCACAGCGACCTATAGTCTAGGAGAAAAAAAAAAGAAAAAAAAAAAGAAAGGGAAAGGAAAGAAAAGAGAAAAAAAAAAAAAAGGAAAAAAAAAAAGAAAAGAAAAGGGAAGCGGAAAGGGAAGAGGGAAAGGAAAGAGAAAGAGAAAGAGAAAAAGAAAAAGAAAAAGGAAAAGAAAATGAAAATGAAAAGAAGAAAAAAACGAAAATAAGAAAATATAATATAATAATTATAATATCAGTAATAACAAAGATAATAAATAAAGATATTAAGAATAGTAATAATAATAAAATAAAGGGTGTTTATTGGGTTGAACATTTGCTCCCTATTCAGCAAGAGGTGTCAATACTGTCATGCGTCAGCTTTGGAAGGATTTAATTTATCGGAATTGGCTGAATTGTGAAGAAAAGTTGGAGATTGGTATGTCCGTCTGCTGACTTAAAAAGAAACGCCAAGAAATGGAAGTTGCGCCAAAATTAGGTGCTTACAAGCTCTGAGATGCTGAACAGGCCTGAAGGTGTTCGGCATCACCATGCCGAACATGACTTGTGTTGTTCGGCATGTTGATGCCGAACGCCTTCAGGTATGTTCAGCATCCCAGTGCCAAACGTGTCTAAGGAAGTTCGGCCTGGTTATGCCGAACCTACCGTGAGGAAGAAAAAAAAAACAAAAACTACAAAATTTTAAATGAAACATTGATTTACTGAAATTTAAAGTAAACAATTGATGTCTATGTTTTTTAAAACTAATTTTTTCCAATTAATTTCTTTACATAGTATTTTTTAAGATCTTCTAAAAAAAATTATCTTACCTAACCAATGGATGGCCGCGTCGTCGGTGCTAGAAGTTGGTGGTAAGTGTCGTTGTCGTCATGGAGGCATACCTCAGTCACCGGTGGGAAGGAGAGAACAGTTGGAGTGACTGGAGAAACAAAGGAAAAAAGGGAAGGAGGGAGGAAACAATTGGATGTTGGAGGGACCAGTTGGAGAATTTTAATGGGGAACGCGGGTTGAAGAATTTCAAATGGAGGTGTGTATATTAAAACATGGCAGGGAGGTATTAAAAATAGATAAGTGTATAATTGGAAATCACGGAGGTGTGCTTCACAGTGAGGTGTGCTTACAAAAACCTGAGGTGCCAATATAAGCTCCCTATTATAATACTGTAATAGCATTATCATTTAATCTAGTATTTTCTCAAATAAAATATATAAAAATATCACAATCACATAATAAAATAAAAGGTAATAAACAACGCTTTTAAACAATTAGGCTTTAATCTTGGTCGTTTCGGGTTTTCTCTTAATATGCTTGATATAAGACTCATTTAATCTTAAGCTCTAAATATTTAAAAAGCTGATTTCATAAGTTGACTTACAACAAAGTCATACTTATGTTCGTTGACTTTTAAGTGATCAAGGGGTTCCTAGCTTGATTAATGATATTATTCCCTTTTAAGTCCACTTATGAATCAATTTACTGTTTTAAAATGGAAACTTCTTGGGTTTGGGGCCATAGGTCACATAGATAGGTCTACCCCCGTATAACTTGCAATGTGTATACTGTATTTATAGAGAATTGGAGCCCCAAATTAATAGATCCCACCTAAATGGTTTCTTTTACCAAAATCAGGATGGATGGATGGGTATTTTTAATCATCTAATATTTATTGCCAACACCTCTCCTAAAGGAGAGATGGTTGTGGCGTTGCTTCTCTAAGAGGTTGAATTTTCTGAACAGCGAAAAAAAATACATGCTTGCAAACATTTGTTCGCTTCAGAATTTTTGGCCTAGTTAATCTCTTAGGTGTATCTCAGGTGCACGGATTCTGTAACCCTGACCCAAGATATTTCCTTTGAAAATTACAGCAATGTTGGACTGTCCTGTAGATCTTACCTTAAAAACATTGGCTATGAAATGTTTTGCTTGAAAACGCCTCTCCTCCCCCCTCCCAAAGAATTTAAAAGAAGAGCTAGCTCTCTCTCTCTCTAAAATTTTTCCACTTCCTTTTTACCTTGCATTGAATCAGCATAGTGAGAATTTTGGTTGGAAGAGAACCCAAAATCCTCAACATCAGATTGATCAAATTTGGTCTTAGCACATTTTTTTTTGGAACACTAGTATGCAGGGATAGCATTATGGTTCCTAACCAGAGTATGCTGTATAGATTCTTATATAAATGGATCTCAATTATGGGCGAGCAAGGGTACCTGGTAGTCTTGTTGATGTAGGATGGCCTAGTTTGGGAGTTGTTGGTTGGGTTAGGGGTCGCTGAGGATTTGGTAGGACAACTTAGAGAATGGCTAAAGTTGGAATGACATCAGGGCGACACATCAGTGCCAAAAAGTGAAAAACATCCTTCAAAAAAGTGTATATCACTTTTTGATGCTGATGCGTCAGCCTTAATGTCATTCCAACTTTAGGCACTTTCTAAGTTGTTACACCTAGTCCCAGCTCGTTGGGGTTGGGTTTTTTTTCCTCTCTTCTTCTTTTTCTGTTGTTTGTTTTTCTTCACCTTCGCCATAAAGCTCGCTTATGTTTTGATTTTCTTTTAATAAATTGAGAGAGAGAGAGAGAGAGAGCGTCTTTTTAAGCGCTTTGGATTTGGTGGGACAACTTGTAGAGTGCCTGAAGTAAGAATGGCATTAGGACTGACACATCAGTGCCAAAAAGTGAAAAGCATCCGCCCAAAAAAGTTTATATCACTTTTTTTGCACTGATGTGTTAGTCCTAATGTCATTCTTACTTTAGGCACTCTGCAAGTTGTCCTACCAAATCCTACCCACTTTTTAAGGTTTAATGACAAAATGGGAAATGCCAACAGCGGATTCAACCCCAAGGGCTTTCTCTAGAAAAGGCAATACCACAACATTTCTCTTGGAGAAGAAGTATTGGCCCCCACCAATTTGACTTTGGTGGTAGAAAAACGAGAGAGAGAGAGAGAGAGAGAGAGAGAGAGATACCCATAAGCCTATGGTACGCCATGAGCTCGGGGTTCATGGGAATCTGGAAAGCATATATGGATGAATGCGCAGTTAGGTATTGACAATGACACCTCACATGTACCACTAGGATTTTGGTTGCCTTTGAATTGTCAATAAGTATGCAGTTATACTGACTTTTAGCCTTAGAAATTAGTTGAGACTTCATTTTCTTTTCTCTTTTTGATAATATACAACATGAGGCTTAGGAATTAGGTTCTATGGACAAGAATCATGCAATCATGAGATTATCAGAACAGCCCAAATAAATCTGATCTGTTATTCATCAAAAATATTAAATTAAATTAAATAGTGTGTTTGCCCAGCAGTCCCAAGCTTGATTTGCTTCTCTATACAACAATGAAATAGGATGTACGTTGGAGTTTCTTAATTAATCAACTTGCTTGGATGATTTTAACAATCATATTTATGAGTATCAAAAAATAAATAAATAAATAAGAATGGTCAAGAATGATTGCGAAATCGCCTAGGATTTTATGTGCCCCCTAAAATCAGCCTAAGGTGAGACTGACATTTGGGGTCAACACATCAGCACGGAAAAAGTGACTTACACTATTTGAGAATGCTTTTCACTTTTTGGAGCTGATGGGTCAGCACCTGATGTCGGTCTCACCTTAGGCCGACCTCATGTGGTTGTACCAAATCCTCAGGGTCATGAAAGGGTACGTGAGTAGGATGATATTCTGGAGAGGGAAGTGCCTCTCCAGGAGAGATGACACAGTATGGTCTTTCCAAGAGAAAGGTTGGGATTTCAAATACGAAGCAAAAATATCATATATAGTAATTTTGTAATGGATTGTATTGACGTCTGCCCCACCTGCTGCTGCCGGTGTGGCAAAAGGCCAGAGTGACCCTGAGAAAGAAATAAATAGTGGTACAAAACAAATGTGGTTTCACTAGAACATTTTGAATCATCTCCGGTATACCATGCCAGTTTCTGTTCAGGATGTGACACAATGTCTGACAAAAAGTTCATTAGTAAATACACAAGTACTTATATAGTGTGTATTTACTTTAATACCCTCATTTGACCCATGTGTATTGACTCAGATACCTTTTGTTGGACATGTTGTCATTCATGGTAATGGTGTGATATTATCTCCGGTCAGACTGGAGATGATTCAAACTCGAATTTAAGAGCCTACAATTTAGGTCAAAGGGATAGTAATGAGGTCACCAACCAAATTATTGGTGACCCCAGGGCTGATGATATGCAATGTCAGCCTTTGAATTGGCATTTAGTAACCCAAGTACAGAGGTGTCTACAAGATTGGACAACTAAATCACAATACATAGCCATTACTTAATAGACATGGCTACATGGTAAGTGTTGTTGAACCCTTTTCTTTTAATTTTTTGTGGGAGCACTGTGATAATATTTCATGTGATGGGATGTCGGTCAAAACCACTCATGATCTATGCAATAAAAAATAAAACAGTAGAAAAGATATTAATAATCACATTAGACGATGATTTTTACGTTGTTTGGCGATGTGTCTATGTCCATGGGAGGGAGTCAAATTTTTCTTCACTATGAGAATGCAGATACGTACAAAGAAGTGTGTGTTTTAACCCAAAATTCTCTCTCTCTCTCTCTCTCTCTCTCTCTCTCTCTCTCTCTCTCTCTCTCTCTCTCTCTCTCTCTTCTAATTTGTATATTAGGGTCTTATTTCCACTTTTGAGTCGTTACTCGCGACTCCTCTCAACCAAGAAGTCCTTAACTCCAACTAAGTTCACACTGGTAGATTTTGAAAAGATCTAATGGTAATTATAAATAAAGACAAACCGACAAATCTTCACTTTGGTTTTATTTTCAACATCTTAGAAGATTTCTTATTAAATCGACTCCACTTATATCTTTGCCAAGGTACAAAACTTGTGATATGTACACCACACTCCATCTTAACCCACATTATAGAACCACGTTTAAGAAAACATGGATTCATCCCTCCAAGTGAACTATGCATCATATATACCTGAGACACACCTCCACTTTGAATTTAAATTATAAAATGTTTGTTATCACCATAAACAACTATTGGTCTTGAAGAACCACCATTATACATACCATTGAATCAATTCGATCCTGACATGATCCAACTCAATCATAACACGACCAATGAATATATATAATTGCTCTGAGTCAACTAGCCTAGTCAATTCTAGAGAACTTTTCATTCTAATATACTCCTTCATCTAACTTGCAAACTTTCGTATAGTCACATTCCCATAACATCTCCTTGCTTATCAAACCAAGTTGTTTCTATATTCTCACCAAATTTTCATATTTTTGTCATGGCAATCAACCCATACCGACATGAACTCAATTACTTTGTAGGTCTTCCGACCTTTCCATGTCTTGAGACTCAGCCTTTTGAGCTCCCTTCTCTATGGCCAACACCCCACTCAATGTTTAAAACCATCTTGTGTCCATCTCTGTAGACTTTTCCAATGTAGACATCAATCCACACTGACATATACCAATAAAGCTCATAAGTCCTCCGATCTCTTTTTGAGTTGGAACTCAGTTCATCGAGTTCCTCAATCTGTAGCGAGTGCCTTTCACTTGATGTTCAAAACCACCCGTGCCAAATCACTTGATCTTTTTTATTTCACCGTGAGGTTTTTCCTACCTCTACTCTAACAATGTTCCACACCTTGTTTAGCATACTAATTCACATTTGTATGAATCATGGTCTTCACCTAACTAAGATAACAAAGTCCATTATTGAACTCCACACATACTAGTACCTCGAACAAAAGACCTAAATCATGGAGAGTCTATCACATCGCACCTATTGTCGCTTTCCTTGAATATTGTAACTTAAATGCTCCCCCACTTAAGCTCTCATTATATCTCATTGTTATCTGAACATTTACATTGTCTGATTCAATCATTTCCTATTATGTTACATCTCCAATACCCCAATGCTTCATGTCTTCACCCCAAGAAGGTATCCATCAAATTTCACCACATTTCCTTTGGTCCATTGAAGATCTTGCATAGCTTCCCATAAAGTGTCTCATATCACTATGTCACCCTAATACATCAGTCCTTTGCACATTCACCCTAAGTAAGCACTACCTTTTATTGTTCTATTCTTTCACCTATATCACCCATTATACCTCAGCACATTGCCTTCACTCTAAACCAACATTGTTCTTGCCTTTGTTTTGCTACCTGGAGTGCAGTGACACGGTGTTCCACTGCCTTCACTTGGGGTGAAGGCATAGAACATGGAACCTATGTCATTGCCTTCACTCTAAAGCAATAACAATGTGAGGATTCAAATGGATAGTTCACTTTAAACATTGTACTGCAAAGCTGCTACATTTATTGGGTTAGAGTTTTTGTTATTCCTGGTAACACCATCAAGAAAATTAAATCAGTATTTGCAAGGTTCTTGTAGGAAGGATTGGACTTTACTAGAAAACTTCACATTATAAGTTGG
This sequence comes from Platanus orientalis, assembly GCA_025762735.1. Taxonomy (NCBI): domain Eukaryota; kingdom Viridiplantae; phylum Streptophyta; class Magnoliopsida; order Proteales; family Platanaceae; genus Platanus; species Platanus orientalis. The sequence goes on along the minus strand of JAOXJP010231174.1, from coordinate 4,130 downwards.
GATGCAGTTTGTAAACCGCTTGATGAGAGTGGGCTGAACATCAAGCGAGTCAAAGAGATGAATCAAGTAGGCATACTGAAGCATATTTGGTGGATTGCCTCTCATAAAGAGAGCCTTTAGGTTAAGTGGTGAACTCTAGATACTTGAAGAAGGATTCGATATAAACTCTAAAAACTCCAAATGATTGCTCATGGATATGGCACAAACTGTTGAAATACAGAGATCTAGTAGAACCATATATCAAAAATATCATTAGCAATGTTTATCTACGAGATTATGGCTGGAGAACTAGCATTCGGATGGGGTTCTAGTGAAGAAATATGGTGATAAAATCTGGTAAGACGTTGTCAATAGTAGGATGAGTTTGATTTCTTCTATTTTGTGAGATGATTGTGGAATTCAGACCGAACTATATCACACTTACTCATGGAGGCATCGTGATCTCTGAATTCCATGGACCAAATGCACCACTTTGCTGAAGACAAGGTCATATGGATGGCAGCTCCAAAGGGAAGCTTCTCAACTAAATCAACATGGCATATTTTTCAGCAAAATGCTAGCAAATTCTAGTGGGAGAAAGCGTTTTGGTTTCCTCATCACATCCCTAAACATAGTTTTGTTACGTGGAGAGCTCTCACTAAATGTCTTCCAACTTAGAACAAACTTTGTGAACTCAAAATTTTAAGACACTCACATTGTTGTTTTTGCCGGAATCACCGTGAAACCCTTGAGCACTTGTTCTTCCAATGTCAACTCTCACAATCCATTTGGAGTAAGCTGGTTTGGCGACTTTAACCGCAAAGGCGAAGATTGAGATCTTATCATGTTAAATGTGCATGGACCTTACACAAGTTTAAAGCAAATCCAATCATAGCTACTGTTAAAAAAACTTGTATTCAATGCAATCATTTTTCATATTTGGTGGGAACGTAACCAGAGATGATTTGGGGACACAAGTAGGACATTGTACAAACTATAATTTTTGAAGTCCAGACCAAAGTTAAAGGTATGAAGGTGGAGAGGGGCGATGATCCCATGCTGAATTATATGGTGGATATTCCAATAACTGCAGTACCAAAAACTTGTATGTGGCCTAAACCAACTGCATCCTTTTAGTCCTTGGCATATGTTGGTGCTTTGACTAATACAAGGCTGGTTATGGAGGTATCATCCGTGACTCTGATGGATCCCCTATAATGGCTTATGGATGCACTTCTAATGGCAGTCATGTTCTATGACTTGAATGTTATGCGTTTTATGAGATTTATGTTGGCATCTTCTTCGGGCTATACCAAACTTTTGATCACTATGGACTTAAGTTGGAAGTTGATATTCTTGTGAATCACATTAACCCACCATAGAGAACCCTCACAATTGTAGTTAAGATTAGAAGACTGTTAGCCACTTTAGAAGATTTCAAAATCATACATGTGTGGCGAGAAGCTAATCAGCCAACGGATATCATGGCTTTCATGGTCATGAATGATGAAGAGATTGTAATGTTGCCAAATGATTTCCCTATTAGATGCAGTCTTGAATGATGTTACTCAATGTATATATATTCGTTTGTAATTTTCGTTGAGTTAATATAATTTTCACTTACCCCCCCCCCCCCCCCCTCACTCACCCCACTCAAAAAAAAAACCTTCCTCTAATGTGTGGTAGTTTGGCCAACCTTTAGATGCCACAATTGGGAAACTTGAAGGATCATATCGTAGGGAGCCATAGCATCCACTCAACCTCTGCCTTAAAGTTTGAAAATGACTGCTTGTAACTACCCTTTTATTACATTGGGTGGCGAAAATACGTAAGTGTAGTCGTCACTCAAATTAAGAAGTGAAGTCATTCGGTCTCCTTATCGAAGAATATGAACATTTAGCATAATTAAGCACATTGACCATTTAATCATCCAAACTTTTGGATTAATAAATAAAAGAAAACAACAAATACGCAAAATAAGAATTAAGTAACAAACAAAAAAGTTGGCTAGAATAACTTTTGTAAAGTCAAACCAAATTGCATTCATACAAAGATACTAAATGAATTTATTAATTTGTTGTTGTACGCCACCCAAGACACAGCTCAGAAGTCCATCAACAGTATTCTGGACACATTGTACAAATTTAGGCACGGGAAAAATCTAAGTTTTGAAGATGCCAGTTTGCTAAGTTGGTAAAGTTTGTGGACATCATACTATAGACCTGGGTTCAAAACCCGTCTTCACTTACTAATAGATTAATAAGTTTGTGGCGTTAAACTCGATTTCATTCAATCTCCTGCATACAAAAGTCCATTGAAATAATAAGAAGAATATGGCCAGTAACATCTAAATCATTCCAAATCCTATCTATACCATCTCTTGCTGCAGCAGTTGCCATAAAATAAGCAGCCTTGTTGCTAGTACGTGGAGCAGATTGGATTCAGATAATATGCAAAAAGAAGTGAAAATTACATGTTATTTTGATGACCCAGGGAAATAAGATTTTCTAGATGGGTAATCAATATCCCTTGTTGAATGAGCACCTTTCCTTTCAAACACGTGAAGGGTTGGTGCAGCCAACCCAGTCTGTCCAATAGATAGGCGACCCTTTGAATTGGCCACGTTTTTATTGTCCATCCCAGTCAGCTTTGTACCGAACTAATTAAGAACCAGATTTGCATAAGAATCGATCAAAAAAAGTGGATAATCCAATCACTTTCATCAAAATTATTTTACTGGGATGATTGAATCGATTGACCCAGATACAGACAAACAAACTTTTAAACCTTCATTAATTATGGTTATGATGTCATTGTTGACCCACTGGCCGGTTGGCCCAGTTCATGCTTCCACTATGGGTCGGTTTGATAGCTTTAGTTTCTCATTAAGGACAGCCATAAAGCCAAGCCATTGAGTACCCATGAGCATATCAATTGAGAAAACATGAATATTGTCACCATTTTCCTAATCATTGCCCATGAAGTTTAATCCAAAACGTCCCATCTCAAATATATATATATATATAGATATAAAGCTAAGAGAGAAATAAGGGAAGATTAGTTCAAGAAGAAATGGCCAACTGCTCAACCTGTTTGTCGGGTGCATTGTCTTCCCTTGGTGAAGACCATGAAAACTCCAAGCCACCACCTAAAAAGCTTGACAAGATGGCTCTCTTTTCCACCTTTGGTTGTTCTAATTACTAGACACAATAATTTGGAAGGAAACACTTGATACTTCTCCTACTGTTTTGGTATGGTGGGATGAACAACCCAAGCTGCTTCTATGGCTCAGCAAGTTGGCAAAATACTACTATAAAAATTTAAAAACTAATCGTGAGATTTAAAAATAAAAATGGATAAGAGACAAGAGTGACGTTTTTGGAGTTTGAGATTTAATTTTTCAACCATTCTTATGGATTCTTTCTAATAAACAAAGAAAAATAAAAAACACCCATGAACAAGGAAGTCTAGAAATTAGTGTTGTGATAATGTTGTTTAATCCCCAAGAGTGTCAATCGAGATTGGATGTTTCTTTAGGTTCTTTTCATGCAAGGCATGTTGCTGACAAGAGATCCACTTCCAATCAAGTATTTTTATTTATTTATTTTGGTGTAAACTAATCAATTATTTATGTCTTTATGAGTTGCTATGAAGTGATGATGAAACAACCAATCCTATATACAAGTGAGTGGCCATGGGTGCACTTCAAAAGCCTTTGTAGATTTTAATTTGGGTCATCCAAGTTGAGCTTTAAATGGGCTGATTTTACCCAACTTTTCTTGGACTGGTGACTTTCTGGTTGCTCTCATAAGTGTTTTTGTAATGTTGGGCCCCATTCAAGAAGTTTGACTTAGTGATTTATATTCAAAAAAGATAAAAGGTCATTACCCAGTGATGGTCCCGTAATTATGGGGTTTTGGAAGGGGTGGACAGGATATAAACCTAAACTTTGGTGTTTTTGTGCAAAGTGGCTAATCACCAAACTCAAACCCACATTTTCACTCTGGCAGTCCAAACCACTACCATTGCACCAAAGCTGTAACCCTTATATTCAAAAAGATCCAAAGGGAAATCCTCTCTCTCTCTCTCTCTCTCTCTCTCTCTCTCTCATATATATATATATATATATATATATATATATATATATATAT
>JAOXJP010231173.1:0-10671 GCA_025762735.1 Platanus orientalis | reverse complement strand
CTTTGGTTTTTTAGAGAGAGAGAGAGAGAGAGAGAGAGAGAGAGAGAGAGAGAGAGAGAGATGATTTAATTAACGTAACTGGGGAATTAAGAAGAGTGAGGGAGAGATGTTGGAGATAATCAAAATGAGGTTATTGTAGCTGAATAAAGCCAGGGGAAGAAGGAGGAGTCGGTGGAAAGCTATAAAATAATCTTGTTCGTTTCTGAAGTAGTGATCGAAAATGTGAGAGCCAGTCACTCACTCTTTTAGTCCAAGTGGAATCTGACTTCTTCCTACCTCTCTCCGTGTGTGTTTGTCGCATTTCCGAGCCTCTTTCCTGCTTTCCTCCTCGATAGTCTCAGCACTCGGCGAAACCACGCCTTACAATTGGTTGGCACTTTGAATGAGATTCAGATCAGCCAAAGCCCAAAGCATGAACCAAAGCATGTATGCTTCTCATAATCTGGTGACCACTGAGGATTTGATGAGAGACCAACTAAAGTCACCCTAAGATTAGACCGACATCGGGGGCCATCACATCAGCACCAAAAAATGAAAAGCATTCTCCAAAAAGTGTAAGCCATTTTTTTGGCACTGATGTGTCGGCCCCTTAATGTTAGTCTCACCTTAGGATGATTTTAGTGTCTCACCAAATCCAAGGCGTCTTGTGACATGTTCTATCTATCAATGGGCACCCGACTACCCTACCTTGAGCCCAATCAAAAATCAGATAAGTCTCGGGTCCATCCATAAGTATCCGGATATGAGTAGGGTCATGTCTGGGTTGATTATTTACCCATCCATATATTTTGTTTTGTGTGAGTGTTTTCATGGAGTTGTTTCTAGTTTGGGTGTTTTCCTATTCTAATAGAAAGTACTAAATACCCAATTGGGTACCCACTATCTAGCGGTTTGGTATCATACCATTCCATATTTGGATCTAGACCCATCAAGATCCAGACGTACCGAGCTCGGTCTAAGTATGATTGGACCTGATCTGAACCCAATGCGTTATCACCCTGATATTGAGTATTGAACAATGATCCCATACTAGTGGTAGCATGTAGTAGGGTTCTAAATCAGACTCATTTTATTGGTAGGTTCCACACCATTCACATGTCCTTAAATTGTTTGTTGAAATGGTGTCTTGATTCTACAGGGTTATTTTGGGGTTTTTGACCCTAAATTAGAAACCTTAGTTTCTAAACCTCTATAAAGAGACATCTTGTAGATTTTGAAGGCTGCGGAAGACTTGTGAAAGATTGCGGCCAGAGAATATAGACTTTGGTGACAGGCAATAACGTATTTGATGTTGGGAGTTTCCGTTGTATGTTTTGTACTCTTCTTTGTTCTCCATATTAGTAAAGTTATTGATCGTCTTCGTCCGTAGATGTAGGCCGGTTTACCAAACCACGTTAAATACTTGTCTCTTGTTTGATTGTTTTTTGCCATTTCTGTTTTCTTGTTTTGTTTCCATACATTGCATACTTGAATACGATCCGTGTTTAGTTCTGCTGTGGTGTTCTGTTACAACATTGTTATATTGTATTTATTAACCTAATGTAGTTCGCCAATGCCTCTTTGTTTGGCTGTTTCTGACATCACTTCTCGTAAAGAAAGGTTGTAATTTAATTCACATTTAGCAGCATTCTACAGTGTATGTATGTGTCAATATATGTCTCTTGTGCCTATGTTGCAGGTCTATAATGTCTGCATCCAATTTATCTGATTTTTCGTCAACCTAAACGAAGTATTTTTCATAGAGGATGGTAGATCTTGGCCCCAACATATAATTATTTTGTAGAAAAAACAAATATATATATTGAAAAAGAAGAAAAGAACAACGACACAGTGGGTCCAAAAAATTATCTCAACATCAAACCTCTGCTGAACCCTGTAGAAATTCGGGGCCATAGTCTATCCTTTGGCCCATTAACTCAATACATATACTAGGGAAGGTGAATGGGTGTATATGTCTGTGATGGTTGTTTGATGTATTGAATTTTGGAGAATGCTATGGATCGGATTTGTGAACAGATCAGGGATTTGGATCTGATGTGTTTATCCTTAATTAAATCAAAATAAGATGGCATAAGTGGATTTAGACCATATACCTTTGTACTTGCTAACTCCACTCAAACAAACTAAGCTATTAGGTGATCATTATTTATCATGCATACATAATATTTGTGTGAAAGATTTTTTTTTTTAAGTAAATATGTAATTTCATTTCTGAATTAGGATAATAAAGTTCAGATGTCTTCATCGATTACTTTCTTTAGCCAAGTAGAGGATATTGACGAGGTCCAAATTGGTATATTTGGCTCATCAATCCCCTTCTTAGCAATGACATGGGCCACTTTATTGCCTACTCTATTGACATGCATAACCTTTAATATAGAAAAACATGAAAATAAGTTCTTACAATCTAGGATGCATACTTTGTGTGTGAAAGTTTAATACCTTTATTGTATAATAATAATAATAAAACAACTTTGAATTGCGGTTGTTGTTATTATATTGATTATTACTATTACTATATATGATAATTATGACAAAAATAACAAAGTGATCAGTACTCAATTCACATTTTATGATAACAAATAAAATAACATTGAATTTCATTCTACAAGTGAACTACATAGACAATTTAATTGGGAAAAGAACTTCATAACATAGAGATTTCTAATAAAGCATTCTTAACTAGTAACAATACAAGGAATATTCGAAGATTACCTAAAAATAATAAAAATAAAATAAGATATGGAAAGGAAAAATAAACTGTCTTTATTTTAGGAATGCAATCAAAATATAAAAATGATTGGTTATTATAGATATAAGAAGAGTATCCCTCTTACTCATCCCCACTACCTCATCCTTGTTAGCATCTTCCTCCTTTTCAGTTTTATCATCTGACCCTTCCTCCTCGACAAATCCTGTCAGTGTCTTCTCCTTGTATGTATCAGTTTCTTACATATAATCAATGGTTTAGACTAATAAGCATATTATAATATTGAGGGTCATGTTATATAGAATACAATATACAAATGCCCTAATATTAACCCTAAGCCAACCATATATTTCTCATCCTTCTTTCCAATTTTGAATGAAAGAATGCTGAAGCTTCCCCCAACAGCTACCTTCCTCTTCTGATTTGAACTCCACCAACTATCTTCCATCTCTATAGTTCCTAGGTCTTGATTGTCTTCATAATATTTATCGTCATTGTCATCATCTTTGCATCCATTCTTGAGTCAGCGATACAAAACTCTTCAATGTCGTCTTCTTCTTTTAGGTTTTTTTTTTTCTTCATTTTATTCTCTAAGGGTGTTCTAGTCTTTGCTATTCTTCTTGCCAATACTAACAATGTAACACTTTGCATTGCACTTAAAAGGAAAAAAAATGTAATTTAACACATGTAAGGGTAAAATTATCATTGCACATGTTTTAGACAAACCTTTGAGTGGTTTATGAACCATTTAGATTGAGTTAGAAGTATAGAACCCAAGTTGAACCATGAACTTATCAAGTTTTAAAGTTTTCAAAGTGCATAATTGAAGTAATTTCATGGATAAATTTGTACCAATCCCAAGATAATTTGAGTATGAGTCATACATCATTAGAAAGGTCTTTCGCTCTACTTTTTAATGCTTCAAACGGCATACAATTCGAAGTTCTCTACAAAGAGATATGCTCATTTTTCTGCGAAGGGTCAACTTTAAACTTTTTGAGAAAAACGTGATCCATTGCGAGAAGGATCATGAGCGTGATCTATCACAAATCTCCTGATTGATCACAGATCTCATGATAGATCACAAGAAAATGATCATAGCTCTTAAGAGTTTATGAGAAACGCATGATCAATTACGGATCTCATGATCGATCATGCTTGAAAAATGCTAAAAGTTTTAGAAATTTATAATTTTTGACATGGCTTTCACTCATTAGACCCACAAACATGTGGGATCTCATTTTGGACGAGTTATAACTCATTTAAATCCTCATTTAGAATAAAAAAGAGTAAATATTTGGGGGAATTAGAGAAGCTTGGGAGAGAAAGATGTAGTTTTTCCCTAATATGATAAGTTTTACTCCCAACATTGAGAATCTTACCAGAATAGTTCATTTCTTTCCTAGATCTTCTGGTTTATCATAATTTATGCATGATCTTCATCATTTTACAGAGAATAAAGGAAAAAGAAATGAGGTGTTAAAGGATTTTAGAGCTTGAATAAGGAGGGAGACCAAGAATTGTGAGTTGTTATATATTATGTGTTACTCCCTTTGTTCTCCTACTGTTTTCTTCTTGATTAATATTCAATTTGGTTGATATTTTGATTTCTCTATCACTTGATTGTTAAGTCTTTGAAGTTTGGCAAGATTACATCCCTTGATTGCTAGATCTATGAGATTTTTGTGAGTTTTCATACATGATGTGCTACTACTTTGATTTATTGTCCTTCTATTCATTTGAAATCTTTAGTTTGGATGAGATATCAATTTTCTCTTCATTTTGTTTGTCTTGTTCGGGAGAGTTTCCTTCATCTAAACACTAGATCCTTCATCCAAACACTAGATCCATGGAGGATTAGTGAGTTCTTATGGTGATTGTCTTACTCCTTTGATTTTCTGCACTTTTCTTCATTTTTTGATGGGATAATAGCTTGTTCATCATTTCTTGCTAGAGCTATATGAGTTTGAGGATTCTACATATTCCATAAAATGATTCCTTCCATTATGCCTTAGTAGAAACTTTAGTTTACAAGAAATTATGGATTCTTTGAGTATTGCTAGATCTACTCCATTTTAAGTATGTGTTAGCTACGATTTACTCATTCTCTTACACCACCATCATGGATTTGTTGGAATCCTAAGTTTCTCTCTCTGATTAAATGTAAGAAAATTGAATCCTTGTGAGATTCAAAGAAGAAAATGATTTATACTCTATATGCATGATATTTGCCTTGATTTCTCCATACTTGAGATTTTTATTCATATCATTATTGCTAGTTGGTAATTTCTTCTTAATTTAATTAGCTCTAAGCTTTGTTGTTTATTCTATTTCATATGCTAGTTGGTCATTGATGTTCTAATTATACTTTTCACTTGATTATATCCACTTAGACTTAATCTGATGAGCTTCATGTTAGCATCATTACATTTATATATCTTGTTTGGAACTCTCTCTTATGGTTGATTTTAAGAAGGTGTGAATATAAGCTATTACTTTTTGTTTAATTTTTAATATGAACTTTATATGATCTTACTTATGAGTTTTTACTACATGAACATCTCTTGCATTGTATCCTTATGTAATAACATACTATTCTATATATGCATGGATTTAGGGTACCGTTCATATTTGAGATTTTGGTTTTGACCCAATCATTAGGACTCATTAATAAGTAAAGTTAACACTAGTTGCCCACCAACCCTTGATGCTCTGGGGGATTTTGTGGGCTATATTGGCCTTATGACCTCTTTTAGGTACCCAATCATCAAGTCACATTAATAGGTGAAGACAACACTAGTTGCCCACCATTTTTATATGGAATTTCAGTTTTGTTAGAGACCTTACATGGGTCATATGAGATTTTAGTTTTGTCAGAGACCTTAAATGGGTTATATGATTTCAGATTTATCAATCCCTATGTGAGTAAATCTATTGGATTTGACATGATATATTTTGACAAGATTTGGTTCAAGAACCTTATATGGGTTGAGTTGATTTGATTTAATCTGAGTTGTATTTTATTAGAAATCGAAGCGGGTTATGTGGGTTTTGAGAACTACATTGAGCTTCCATGGGCATACATCTGTTTTGATATCTACTAGCTAAGGAAACTTACTTAAAAGGTGTTAAGGCCTATTTATGTATGAATATTTGTAGAAAGTATTTGCATTACATGTGCACTTTTCTTATGAGTTACACTTTACTTGTTTCAACTATGGACTTCTATTGATTTAACTTTATTACTTTTGTTATCTTTACTAGACTCCGATCACTATATAACTAGTTTGATTCATATATGTTATACATGTTCCGATTTGGTATTAAGTCATATACATGTCCATTTGATTTACTCCATGGGACATGATGTATGTTCTCTCATGGGCTTTATAGCTTACTCATAATTTTAACACCATTTCATATAGCACCTCGTAGTATGTGATTTCTTATAGGTTTGGTCCCAGAGTCAGCTTGTTAGGACAAGAGGGCTACCTTCTTTTCTATTTTTTGTTTAATTCTATTTTCTAGTATTTCATGTATGAAATAGTGATGTATTGAGACAATATTTATTTGGATGTTTAGTTCTTTCTAAGTTGGTTGGATGGAATTATGATGGTTAGTTGAATGGCTTACTATTATTATTGGTAGATTGGAGGTAACGGTTTATTTGATATGAATATTTAGACGTTTCTTGTTATATTCTGCTGCATAATTTAGAGTGTGTATGTTTCTATTTCCGCTGCACTTTATGGATGGATGTTATTATCTTATGTTTATGTTTTCGCTATGAATGTTTTGGTAATTAAGGATATTTAAATGAGATAAAAAAAATAAAAAAATGCTACAATTTAGGTGAGTTCAGTAAATACTCCTTCCACAAGAAAAAAAATTAAAATGTCACATTTCGAGATCCGCGACACTGTCAACATGTATTTTCATAATTATACTCCAATTTTGACATGCGGGTTTTAGGGTGTGATAAACAATCCCATTCTTCTTCACTTCTCTCCTTCACCTTGTGTTTATAGTCCCAAAATATTTGTGTCACTGCTCAGAATCATGATTTTCTAACAAAAAGTGTAATAATATATTTAGATTCACATATGATATTTGGTTAAGAAAACATATATGAATATGGATATTTTTAAATCTCCTCTAGGTATTCGGATTCATATCCAATATTTAGTTAAGTAAACATATTCAAATCCAAATATACCTAAATCCATTTCACATTCAATCCATTTATAACCCTAACAAACTAGATGATTTCTATGAGAAAATTTCTTAATTATTCTACTCAACATAAGTATAACTGCCCCAAACCCGGATTTAGATATAGGATCCATATGCGCCTTGGATTTGGATCATTACTTTACAACCCAAATTCGAATATCAATGGCCAATGTTCCAAAATCCAATAATAGTCTCAAGTTCCAATAGTCTTATATTATCTAAGTTCAATGATAGCAAAAGTGATACAATATCCAAATGTCCATAATAATCTAATAAGTCACAGAGAAAATACCATCATAATGTATTCATATAAAAATTAGTATAGCAAAAAATAAACCACTAAGCTCCAAAGGTAACAATATAGTCAAAAGCCTAAAGAACTATATAAGGGTGCCCTTTCACCCAAACATCAACAAAAGAGAAAATATATACAATATCCTGAAATATCTAAAGTCTGAAAAGGTCCCAAATGTTTTAAGACAACTATAAACAAAACATAATGGGCTAGAGTTGCTATAACAAGTCTATGGATGAAAAACTTGCAGTAGTAGTTAATCTGAAAAACAAAGCGGCTGAGTTAGTTCCAACCTATAAGAAATCTAACTAAATATAGATAATATGAAGTAAAATGCATAAATTTGAGTATTAGCAAGTCCAAGTGTCAATACGAAACTAAACAGAGACCCAACAATAAATGCAAGTATGCTAACACGAATCTAAACAATATTTAGTTGTTAAACTAAAGTTAATGGTATGATACGAAGTTCTAAGTTCATATAAAGAATTCTGACTTTACAATCCGGAGTTTAATGTTGAGTACAAACAATAGTTGATGTCTAGATAAGTAGTTTAATACGAGAATCAAAATCAAAAATTTCAATGGCGTATGTTCATTTCAAAGGATCCGATGTTCAATAAGTCGAAGTGTCCAAATTTCAATGATTCAAAGTGTTCAATGTTCAAAGATTTAAAATGTTCAATGTTCGATGATTCAAAGATCTAAAGTTCAAAAGTTTCAAAGGTCCAAAATAAAGTAACAGTATACTCAGGTTAACCCCATGGGTAAAGTCCAAGTCCCTTGCCAAAGCCCAAGAGTAGAGCTACAATCCCTCGTTATAACCCTAAAAGTAGGTTCAGATCTCCTAATAATCTCCAAAAGTAAGACTGAAATCTCATGCAACCAAAGAGCATGGTCCAAAGCACTTTCTCACAATTAGTCTTTTGAGTAGGCCCAAAGAGTCAAAGGTCACACTTAGCCTAGTGACAAGACTCAAATAGTCAATAGTCACACTTAGTCCTGTGATGAGGCCCAAAATGGGTCAAAGGTTCAAATTTCGATAAGATTCACAATAGTAAGTTTGGACAATCACATGTTTTCAATGATCAAAATATCTTTATAGTATACAAGAAATTATAGGTATTACTTTTCCATGATTCAATCATTTCAAAGGTATAAGATTCACTTAAATTTGATGTTAGTACATGATTCAATGTTCATAAATGTAGAAATTTAATAAGTTTTCAAAGGATCTAAGTGTAGAAATCAACCATATATCACTTCTAGTGTTTCATACAAAGGGCATGTTTTATTATTTAAGAAAGAATTATAAATTGTTTAGCTTATTTTGATCATGTTCAGAAGATGAACATTAATATTTTCTAAAGTTGTAGTTAAAGATTAAAAGGCCTATATGATTCTATGAAAGTATAAGCATTGTTTATAATTAAACCTAACTTTAAAGAAACATTATTCTTAGTTTGTGCTCAGATTGAGTTAAGCAATTCTCTGTATTTGTAAGATGAACCAACCATGATTTTAATAAGAATTGTAACAAGACTATATGTCTTGGAAAATAAAAAATTATTTTTGAGAAAAGTTAAGTTTAGAAAGGATCATGTATACATGCATATAACATTAAATTGTGAACTATGCCATGCTTAGCTATGAATTATTTTGTTTGAAAACTTCTATAGAATGATATCATAAATGGTAATATGTAAAATTTTGATTTATAATAGTGTATAAGATTATTGTTATGGGTGATAAAACATGTGATTGTTTTGTATTAAGAAGTAAGCTTTGATAAAAAGTACGGTTTTTAAGAATTAGTGTGATTTATATTTGAAGATGAGAGGGAAGTAAAGTGATTTATAAGAGTTATGAATGATTTAGAGACCTTAAAGGTTATATTTGAAGAAGTTAGTGATTAAGAGACCCATTGTGGTTTATTATTTTAGAGATCCCTTGTAGATTATGTATTTCAAAGAGAGTAGTAATTAGAGATGGACACCATAGTAGTTATATATTCAGAGACCCCCTCAGAGGTTTTGTATCTAAGATAAAGGCCTCCTTAGAGGTTTTGTATCTAAGATAGAGACCCCATCAGAGGTTTTGTATCTAAGACTTTGGAGTGTTAATCTCTTTACACTCTTGTTCATCTTTCCCTTACTCAAGACCCTTTTTGAAGCTCCCCTTTTATAGAGAAAAAGTAAAGAGAGATCCTTGGTTGGAAGATTTTTAAACTTTATAAATTCCTGAGTTTCTAAATTCACTCAATCTTGTCTTATATTTTTTATAATGAAATCGTCCAAATTTGCCGTTTTTGTGAAACATTATATTGTAGATCTTCGAATCTTCTTTCAAACCCCACTTGCCTTGCCTTAATATGAGTTTTGAGTCAAATGTTATGGGAAAAGTACTGTACGTGACTTAAAACCTCATTTTCTAGCAAAATTTCCAAAATAGGCATGAAATAAATATCCTTTTGCACATTGGCCCCACACATTTTTGACTTGTTTGGCCCATGAGTGAGCTAGTCCAATGTCTAATCATTTTTCTCTATCAATCTTGACACTTAAATTCCCTTGGATGCTTGATCTTCACTTGATCAAAATGGTTGATATTGATCTCTACCATCTTTTAACTTTATATCCATCGGTAGACTTTGCTAATGGTCTTTAAACTCCAATTAGGCTTTTCTTGAATTCCTACAAGAGAAAATATATAATTTAGTATAAATACACATAAAATAAATGTAATGATTCTTATTTAAATTATGATAATAATTAATTTTAAGCAATTATCACACACCTGACCAGCATATTGATAGTCCCTAGCAATCTACATGATCAAAAAAGAAATAAATAGAAAATAAAAATAAGAAACAAGAAGAAACAAAGAAAGAAAAAATCAAAAGCTGATTGTCATTTTCCCAGGCATTCTCGAATGCATTTAGCTTATGTAGTAAGCCCTTAAACCCTTAGTGGACGAGTTTGCCTCATGAGGGTTTGCAATAAATATACCTGCAAAATTCATATCAGGTGCAACAAACTTTCCATATACCTTAGCAAATTTTTAGCTCACAAGAACCTCTCTAGTTTCACACTTAATAAAAAATCTAGCTGGGGCATTGAGAGAAAATTTACCATCCTTAAAATGGTGTAACTTGCACATCTTATTCAGGATAATAAATGTAAAACATAAACAATAATCCACAATATTATCTTTAAAAAATAAATAACATACAAAAAAATGTTGCGTAAATCAATCAAGATATCAAATTCAGAATTACTCAAGCACTGGTTATTATATAATTTCAGCCATTTATTCCAAAACAAAATAATAAAATAGAGTCTAAATCACTAACTCCCCATTAAAGAAACTTTAAAATAGTATCTTTGAGTGCATGTGTAGTTTGACAAATAACTAGAGGGTTAGTATCCTAAGT
>JAOXJP010231172.1:0-10671 GCA_025762735.1 Platanus orientalis | reverse complement strand
TGATAGGGGTGAGCCAATTCATAAATCTGTGGCTTGAGGGAGAGAAAACAGGATATAAGTGCCATCTTTTGGTTTGTAATGTTTATGTACTATTATTAGTCTTTTAAAAAAGGGGCGATATTGTAGATGATGTTGCTCATAGAATTAGAGTGGGATGGTTAAAGTGGAGAAGTACATCTGGAATGTTGTGTGATAAATGAATACTACTATAATTGAAGGGAAAGTTTTATGAGACGGTTGTAAGACCAGCCATGCTTTATGGAGTAGAATGTTGGGCAGCCAACAAACAACACATATATAGAATGAGTGTGGCTGAGATGAGGATGTTGAGATGGATGAATGGAAAAACTAGAAATGATAGAATTATGAATGAATCTATTCGCGGGAGCTTAGGTGTAGCACCTCTTAAATAAAGCAATTAACCGTCTCTCCTAAAACCCTAAGGTTATAGGAGAGGTTAGAGTTAATATATTTTAACACTTCCCCTCAGGAGGGACACACGCAGGGGAGCTAGGTGCGAGTTCACAGAACGTGCATGCATGTGCACAGAGAGCCCAGGAGAATTATTGTGTACACGGGGAGGTTTGAACTCGTGCGTAAAACTTGCTCTGATTCCATCTTAAATAAATCAATTAACCGTCTCTCCTAAAACCCTAATGTTATAGGAGAGTTTAGAGTTAATACACTTAATATATTTTAAAAGCACCAATAGGTGATAAGATGAGGACAAGTCGATTGAGATGGTTTGGTCATGTGCAATGAAGACCAATGCCTGCACCAGTAAGAAGGTGTGAGACGATGCAAATTGAAGGTTCTAATAAGCAAGAGGAACGCTAAAATTGACTTGGGTTGAAGTACTAAGGAGAGGTATGACAAGTTGTGATTTAATGGCAGGTATGGACTTAGTGTGGAATGGCTGAACAAGATTTGTGGAGCTGACCCTAAGTATGAATAAGGCTGTTGTTGCTGTCTCCATTTCCACAGGTTTAATTTTTTTTTTTGAAATACTTCAGAGAAAGTTCCACAACACATGAGGGCAAATGTGTTGGCAAATATCCGTCAAAATAAAAAATTTGAACCATTGTATTGTTTATTTGTTATGCATTTAGAAACTGAAGAATAAATGGTACACAAACCTTGCAAATGCACTTGCAAAGTGTTTGCACTCTCCTCTCATTGGACATGCATTGCAATTTGGCTTGCTCTTTGTACAGAAAACCTGCGTAAGACTCAAAGAATGACATCCCCATTTAGCTTTTCCTTATGATGAATCATATTTTAGGAAAAGGAATTTCTTCATATTCCTAAGAAATACAATAAGATACCTTTCCAAATGTAATCATCTGATAATGCAGCTCATACCTGTATTAACACATTAAATCAGTAGTAATTTTTCTGGAGTTAAGAATGATACTGGAGTTGTATTGTGCTTGTGAGTTTGTATAATAAATAGATGCAGCTTTCAATGAGCATGAAAAATACTAAGGAGGAATTCTGGCTTTACAATGTCCGTTGATCAAGTGTGCAGAGCCGTGGCCAAAGATATTTCTGAATTGACTCAAGCACCGGGTACCTGTGTAGGAATTAGCATATAAGCATTTTCATGTAATGGAAAAATTCGGTATTATTGATTGGTCAGCATATCATACTTACAGTTCTAGAAGATGCAACTGAAGTGACTCAGGCAGCGGTTGGAGTGGGACCCATCCCAGTCTCACAGCTATGCGGCCAACATTTGTGTCAACCTTATTGGGAAAGATTGTGTGAACCATAACAAAGTGACAAATATAGAATGTTAGTGTAAGTTTCAGTTTATCTTCTATATAACTTATGGCTGACTGGTGCTGTATGACTTGAAACTTACTGGGAAAGCAAGTTGATGAAGTGTCAAAAGCCGTACACACTCTACACTTTTCAGGCCCAATCCCCGTACACTCAACAGGTAGTCCCTTCAAGGAATAAAACATTCAAAGAATCATAACATTTTAGAACTTTTTACTTAATTTAATATGCATCATACACGTGTAGCCTGCTGAAATAGCATCTTTTGGTCAATTACATACATACAAGGTGGGTATATAAAGATCTGGGCTTACTTTGCTTTGTCGGGTGGAACATCCCTTAACCATTCAAGATCAATGCTTCCATGTTCTCTAACAAGTCGGTTGAGGAAATCCTGCAGAAATGCAAGTGTTGTTAGAACTTCTTAGGTCCTTTCATGTGGCTGACCCTGCCAAGTTTGAGTGTTATTTGTACCTTGATTCGCTCTGCAAGCATGTTATTCATTCCTCGTTCTTTGATTGCATTCGCAATCTCATTTACATCTGCACATCTGATTGCTTCCCAGTCCACTGAATCCATTGTGTCATTATTTCGTTCTCTTTGTGCACCATTGACAGAAGCTTCCTTTCGTAAACTATCCCAATCAACTACCTTTTTCATCCGTTCTACCTTCTTTGCTTTGAAGTCATTGGTTGTTGTCCCATTAGATGAGTTGCCAGAAACGAAAACTTGCTGTTTAGAGTTTGATTGAATCACCTTATTCTCAATGGATTTTTGTTTATCAACTGAATATGCACTTTCCATGACGTCTAAAACCTCCCTTGAAGTATTTGGCGAATGTGATATTTGGTGCACTCTACTGTTCTGCCTTTGAGCGAGTGCATCTGCAAGGTTTGCAGGTTGTTTAACTGGGGTGCTTTCTGACAGGAAGATCTCTGTCCTCTCTCGCTGTTGGTTGTTGCAACAGTGTGGATTCTTTTCAGTGTAACTTTCTGGATGTAAGCTGTACAATGAGTGCTTGTTTGAAGGTTCATATTGGTCAGCAATGGATGCTGCTTGACCACTTGATGGCCCCTTTTGTTTAACTGTAGTTTCACTTACTGTAACTGGCACTGGTCCAAGTCTTTTGCTCATGCAATCAGCATCTCTCAAGTCAGTGATTTCAGAAGCAGTTGAAGGCAAGGAAGATCTGCTTTCTTCTCCTAACAACTCTGGACACTCCACTTCCAAAACTCCTGAGTCGGGAGTCATATGCAGACTGTATCTACTGGAAGGGGTTATGGGTATTCCTTTATGGGGGTGATGCACATTGGATTTGTAGATGAATGCAGATGAACCTTGCAAGCAATCTATTCTGTGTGCCCTTAATTGATGCTTGTTAGACTCTCTGCCTTCTGATTGGTTTTGGTCATCCCTTGGGCTCGGATTATATGATGAATTCCCAGTTCCACAATTGTAAAATTCGTGGAACTTGGTTGTCCCTGCCATCTGTAGTAGCTCCATAAAAGAAGTAGAACCATTGAAAGTGCTGGATGGTTTTGATGGACTCTGTGTTATCAGATCTTCTGCTTCTGAGTTGGACTCTGAGCATGATCCGATTCGTTCAGTGGTCTGGAAAATACAAGAGTCAGCAGAGTTTTGAGATGAAACTGCTTCGTCCTGTGCTTTTCTATCCTCTGTTTCTACCAAATTCACGATTCCTGTCTTTCCAGGCAGGATGTCTATTCTGTTCTGCGGCAATTTGTGGCATATCGCTTGCCCACTTTCACAGACAACTAACTGCTTGGATCTTGACTTGTCAGTGAAATTTCTAACTCCCATATTGCTCCCAAATGATTCGTTGCTGTTGGCCACTTCTTTTTCTTCTATGTGCTCAGCTTCATAGAATGTCATAGAGCCCTGGTCACAGACTCGTTGACTTGATACATTTTCATTCCATTTGATGGTGTCTTCAGTGTCTAGTATGCACACCTCTGGCTCTTCGATTGTAGTGCTTGTTCGTTCATAGCTTTCTCTGTGGTTGCTCTTTGACTGAAGCGGAAATCTTGCAGCGAGGGACATGAAAGCAGAGCTGCAAAGGAAGGAAACAAAATGAGGATTCTCAATTGGTACTGATGTTCTTCTAGTCCCTCTAGTAAGGACGTTCTACTCTTTTTTTTTTAGCAACGAGTTCTACCTGGAAAGATGGTCAGAGACATTCTGAGTGAGGAAGACCCCAATCACCGAGTCCACAACTGATCCTTTCCATTGCGAGAAACGTCTGTCCCCTGTAAAGAAGAAATATATCATTTCTTGTTAATAAATAAGCCTACAACAGGAAAATTTGTGTTACAGAATGCATGGCCTATACAAAGTCGTGGGAACTGATTGTATTGAAAAGTTTTATTTCAAAGGTGGTAACTAAGATAAGCATGTGCATTTTATTGTGTGAAAATTGACAAGTGGGCGTAAAATATGGTTTCAACAGAGCTTCAAAAAATGTCTCTGAAACTGTGTCCCAAGATAGTGGTTTCCAGTGATAAGAGTAATAGCATTAGCTTTTTCCCATGCTAAGTTTACTCCTTTTCTCAGATTCATAATGTTAAGGCTCGTGAATGTCATTTTGGTTATGAAACTGGTAATTTAGTTCAAATCTTCTATGGCATTTTGGTTATGAAATGGCCTGCAATCTTTTGTTTATGTTATCTGGAGGTTGTTATACCAGTTGGTTCTGTTACTATCAGATCAGTAGCTAACTTAATTTTGGAAAAAAAGACAAATGAAAAACGAGTTTTGTGCTGACCTTTAGACACTGGATGTTACCTAACCCTCCTTCCATTTTCATGTCTCTTATCTAATAGTTATTAATAATTTTTAGTTCAGATCATCAGCAAGCTGATGTGTAAATCTACCTTCATTTTCTGATTCAGGCCATATCATTATACCCTACATGTGTACCCTATGGTTGATGAATTGATCCCATAATAACTACCCCAAAATATTATCCTACAGGAGAGACCACCAATCCAGACACAACATGCGGTGTGGCGGACATTTTGCAAAGATTAGAAACTTGAACATGTAAATACTTTGTTAGACTTTAAAAAAAAAGGCACGTTTGTTGGACTTCATTTTGGTACCTTGGACAAGATGCATGCGGGCAATGAATGAGTCTGCACGTCCGCGGAATACTCTCCTTTCTTCTTCCCACCATTTCTCCTTATCCTTGTCCATTCCTTCAATACCTTCACTGCCTTCTTTCCCCATTAGAAGCTTCCAGACTCTATTTGTTTCTGAATCAAGGTCAACTTTTGGCCGTGGCCGCCTTTTCTTTGATGGATCAAATGGCCCCTCATAGGGAACAATTGTTCCATTGCCGCGGTAAGGAATCAGTGCATTTTGCTCTTCGCCTGTGGCGGTGTTGCTTTCGTCATTGATAATTAGTTGCTTTAATCTCTGAACAATCTCTTCCACTGAAACAACGGAATTCCCTGCATCAAAGGCCGTTACGTAATTGCTATTACTGCAATGATCGTGTAATGAATTCATTGGAAGAATACATGGGCTTCTTGAAGATTCTTTTAAGTCAATAGCTTTCTGCCTAGGGGAAGTACCTCTTAATTTGTTTAAGGATTGGTGATAATCATAGATCTTAGCCTTGTTTTCTTGTAGATGCACTTCATTTGTATTGGAAGATGCTGAATTGACAATAGAAAATCCTCTCTGTGTCCGCTTCTTTGTTGTCATCTTTGCATTGTTATCTGCAACAAGGGCTTCCATGCAGGCTTGACGCTGATGGAAAATCTCATTTTCTTTCCTATCACCAGATGTTGTGGCTGTTTTGGGAGGGGTTGGTAGCAATTGGTTACACTGTGCATCTACAGTTAGGGAGTTCAAGTCTCGGAACCGAGTAGAACTCTTGGATCTCTTCTTTGTCTTCCTCTCCATGTGACCAAAGTTGAGCATACATCCTGAAAGTTGCAGTTTGTCAATGGTAGCTTTGCTTATTGCTTGTGTGTGTGAAAGAGGCTCAGTGGAAGTATTCGGCACTGAGCAATATTGCTCCTTGGCCATAGAGTGCGCATATACATCTTGTACAGATTTACTGATCCTGTTGTTTGGTCCTTTTGTGCTGTTAATATTATTTAATTGAGGGGCTGATGTTCCATGGTAAATATGTGATTCTTGGCTGAGACCATCTCTTTTTGTTGTCGTAGATGAACTGCTAGACACGGTGGTATATTGCCCCTTCTCAGTCCTTTTTTTCTTGTAAATTTCTGGGAAATGTAGACCCTGATTAGTTATGTTTCTTTGGTATTCATTTCCTCGAAGTATGTTTTGGTAAACCTGCAAAGAATTGTAATTGGCCTCAATCAGATTCATGGTGTGGAGGTGTGTTTTTTCAGTTGCATGAGAATATTCTCTCTTTGACCCCCTTGCTTGTTTGGTCTCGGCAAACGGTACATGGGTGCTCATATTTGAATGATTTTGAGTTTTCGAAATTGATGGTGGACTACTCTGTGATATTGATGGTACAGTGATCTCATTGTTGTTCTGAGCAGTTCCAGTTTGTAAGACCATCTGACCAATTCCCTCTGCTTGGATGTGTTGGTGTGTGGGAGGAACATTTTCTCCACTCCTTGGGCAGCCACCTTCCTTTTCTCCGTCACTTCTGTTCCTTGCAAGGACCTTTAAACTTTCACTTGGTGGGTCTCTTTTGGTAGGTTGTGGGGGAGAAGGGTCTGACTCTTTAGGCAAAGAAATATAGTCCATCAACTGATTCATGGAACTGTTAAGTTCATATGCAATGCCTGCTGTGTTGTTTGCAGTCACTTCTATCCCTTGGCTGGGATGCAGAGTTGATTTAATTCCAGAGCCTTCATTAATTCTGTTGCATAGGACTTGGGCTTGAGATTCTGAATTCAAACTAAGAGCCCCCCTGTCAGAAGAGTTGTCAACACTTCTGTGCAGCAGCCCCTCCTGATGACTAAATGATGTGCCAGGGCTTTTGTCTCTTGCTTGGCCTTCGAAGTCAAAATTCAGTGCTCGCTTGCATGATTTTAGGGTGGGCCTGAGGGTTGGATCAATTGTCTCCAGTATACGTGCTGGAGGACTCTCTGAGTCGTTAAAGCCTGTTTTCCTTACGTACTTCCTCTTTCCTGATGGATTTTGTTTGGCACTAGCCTGCTTTGGGGTTTCAGGCTTTGGAGTCCTTTTGGGTTTGCCTTCTTTGACGACTCTTGGCCTGATTTTTTTCCTTTTAGACTTCTGCTGTGGTGTCTTGTTCAGGTCAATGCCATGATTGTCTCCCTTGTCAGGGTTCTCAATTTCCTTTAACTGCATGGAAATGGCGGCAGTGGAATCCATGGGATGTGAGAGTTCCTTACTGCAAGGCTCAATAACTCCGTTCACACAACTCATGGTCCGTGAGCATCCTGCCTCATACAGCTCGATAACTTCGTTCCTCAGTTCGGTAGCTTTAACCTCCTTATCCTTTTCATGATTTAATCTTTCATCTACATATACATTCTCAATTTGAGAAAGTTGGTTCTGAATTCTTTTGTCCTGACCCGGTGTTACCGGTGTGAACTCGTTAGACATGGCCCTGTTTGATGCAGCATCAACTACTGTTCTAGGTGGGGCATTAAGATCATATAGGGAACCATACGGAACGGGGAATCCATCTGTAAAGTTACAGTATCTTTAAAATCAGTCAAAGGATAAGCTTCAAAAAAAAAAAAAAAAAAAAAATAGCGAACTTGGATTTAATTAAAGTAGGTTATTTTTCTCTGCATTTTAAAGAGAACAGGACTTCAGTTGTGCAAGAAATTCATCCAAACTTTCTTTCTAATGCAGTGAAAAAAAATGATTGGAAAGAAGGAAAAACTCATCGATCAGCAGATTAGTATCACTCACATTGAAGTATCTGAGGTTGGCAGTTGCTGTTGTTCCATTGGTTTGAACCACACGAGAGATCCTGGTTTGCGAGCAACAAACTGGCTGAATTGGGTTGTTGCTGGCTACAATTGATCTGCGAATACGAAACCGGGAAGAGAGGGCTGCTTGCCGCATTATTCCCTCGCGAATTGGCACTTGCAGAAGCCATTGAAGCCGCATTTGTAATAGCCAACAGGTCTGCGAAAGGAATATTGTTCCACCCAGCTGCGTTGCTCCTGAAAGCCTGTGCGTGTGATCCAGCAAGGTAACCCGAACCAGTACTATTCCCAGCCAAGGCCGCCTCCCAATTATTAAGCTCTCTGTTCTGATCAGCAGAACCCAACGAATCAAAGCAAGCAGTTGTTCCAGCTGATCCATTTGAAGTCGAATTCTCTTGAGAGAACCCGGCAGGGAAACCCAGAGATTCTAGCCAATTTGTTCGACCCAGCTGGTTCCCTTGTCTGTCACTGGTTGCCAGCTGCGGCCTTGTTGGGACGGGCTTTGCCGGGGTCACCGGAATCCATGAGCCCTGAATCTGCACTTCTTTCTGTTCCGGAAATGAAACCCCTCTGCTGAAGTCCATCTCCGGTTGCCGAGCTCTGCAAAAAACCCAATCTTTCTTCGTCTCTAACTGTTGTAAGCAATGGGAGTCTTCAAACCGTGAAGGGTAAGTCCGATTCTTCCCTCCGAGCTAAATTTGAATGAAAATTGTAGATTTTTCTGTTTACCTCTGTCTACTTCAAACCCCATTGCCCAAAGCTATCCTGCCAAGACCCCCCCAAAACATCTGGCACACACAGTTCCAAATGGTTTACAGAGAAGCAGCGTAAAGTCATGCCAAACTCTTCAGAAGCTAAAACAAAGCACAGATTGGGAAAAAACTAAGGATAAAAATAGAACAAAATCCCAGAAAGAGAGAGAAAGCATCCAAAGATGGGCGTGATAAAGGCCGAAAAACCACCTGTAAAAATATTAACGATCTTTCTCTACATGCACGCTTGTTAAAAACGGAAATAACATGAGAAAGAGATGGAAAAGAGATCTTAAAAAAATATAGAAAAAAAATCAATAATTGGCAAAAGTATAAAAAGATCTTTAATTCCTATTAATCTAAAGAAAGCAGAAATTGGGTCCGACTGGACAATAGAGATATACCATCAAACAGCAAAATCTTCAGGATTAAAATTAAAAAAAAAAAAAAAAAACGGATCTCGCGGTGATCTCGGGAAGATTTACAATATCACCTGAGACTCGTCCAACGAAAAATAAATAGCTTTAAAACTGGGAAAGAAAAAACAAATATAACATACCGGTGAGGTCAGAGTCAATGCCGGAGCTCTGATTAGGTGATCGCCGGTAAACGGAATTAAGAGTCATTTAGAGAGAGAAGAAAAGGAAAGAAGTTACATAAAGAGACTATATAGCAAATATCATCCTGACTTGTAGTTCAAGTGTTAAAACTATACTGTTATTAAATAATTACGAAGAAATAACTTGTTTTTTTTTTTTCTATCTCTGTAAATTGTTCTTAAAAAAATTACGTATTAACGTTGAAATTTGGAAGGAGTGGCTTTGTCTTTTTAGTTATTCATTTTGGGCAGTTTTGTAAATTTGGCTAGAGTAGATAGGGTAGTGAGAGAGTGAGGGGGCCAAACTGAAACAC
This sequence comes from Platanus orientalis, assembly GCA_025762735.1. Lineage (NCBI taxonomy): Eukaryota > Viridiplantae > Streptophyta > Magnoliopsida > Proteales > Platanaceae > Platanus > Platanus orientalis. The sequence continues at coordinate 1,310 of JAOXJP010231172.1, read as the reverse complement.
GTGATCTAACGAACGTAAAACTGAGCTGCTAACCTGTCGACACACTTTTGACACTTGGCACGTGGCATGGTGCCACTTGTCATGAAACGGAGTTAGTTGACACCGTTACATATTGTTTCGGTTACATTCAATGCTCTCTCTGTCCTCGAGCAAAAAGGTTTTTATATTCTTAACGGAGCCGTCATGATTCGCCGTTAGCGGTCCCCTAGTGTCGTACATTCTACACGTTTACCCATCTGTTGTTTGATGTACTATAGGAGGGATCGGTTTATGGACACTTCCCTTAACAAACGCTCATCACTGCTCTTTGTCAGGGGTGGACACATCAGCATACGTTAACGTGAACATTTTTTATCCATTCACACTATAGGATCATTTTTGTCCTTTTTTTATTTTTTTTTCCAAAAGATTCTGATAGGGTTAAACGGGAGCACCAGGACTGTAGATCTTCATCTGACAGTCACCGTGTTTTAATGCTTTATAACTTGTGATGGGCCCCACACCTACATGGCTACCGACGTGGACTAAGGAGCTGTCTCCACAACGGTTATGCCACGTCAACTATCCACGTGGCAGAACGTAACGTAACGTAAACCGTAACTATACACGCAATGTCAAACTTGAACTTGATCTCTACGTTGAACTAATTGTAGTTAGCCTGTCGGTAACAGTCGGTGCTTCTGACAGGTGTTTTCTGGATAGATTCGACAGTACAGGACGTGGAGGTGGTGTATCATCACTGGAACATAAGATTCTAATCTGACGGTAGGGAAAGAGGGTCCATAGCCTTTGGTGTGGTGGTAGAAGCACTAGCATTTGTACTTTGTAGTATTAAGCGTCAGCGACCGAGTCTTCGAAAGCAGTAAAGTAGAGAGCATCTCTGACAACCGGACAAAGCGTTGTTTCTTTTGGAATTTAATTTTATCGGTGAGCTAAACGTGCTTTCCCTATTTTCACCCCTAAAGCATTCTGTAATCATTGAAATGCCCTTATTTTTATTTGGATGTAAATTTAAGGTTTTCAATCTGACCGTTGATTTAATTTGTAGTTATTTTTATTGTGCTGATTGAACGGTCCTAGTCACTCCTCAGTCTACTGGCAATTTATTATTATTATTATTAATTTTCTTTTTGGGGGAGTGGGTGTGGTGATTTGTTGAAGAGTCCTTAAGAGAAAAAGGACCTTTATGAAAAGACAGAAAAAATACTCCAAAAATTATTATTATTTTTATATTTGTGTTTATAAAAGATTTCTGTCTTTTCAACAAGCGCTGTTGTCTATGTTGTCTCCTTCTGTCTATGGGGCTATTG
>JAOXJP010231171.1:0-10672 GCA_025762735.1 Platanus orientalis | reverse complement strand
ATCCCTAGCCATGTACCCAATCCTTTGCATTCATAGCATTGGATTTGTTGTATAGTTTTCTCCCTTTTTCTAAATGTTTTATTTAATTAATTTATTTTTGTTTGGAGACAATTTCTTTTGCATCTCAAGGAATTTTATGGATTTTCTACTTAAAGAAACCATATCCTTATCAGAATTTAACTTATCCTCCTCATCACTAGAGATATTCTAATTGATTTTTATGTTTTAGTTTTAAAAGAGATATTTCTTCTAGTAGATTTGAGTTTCAATTCAAATGCTTGTATAGACTCAATTAATTACTTAAGTTTGATTTTGTTAAGATCCTAACACTCTTTTATGGCTATAACCTTATGTTAAACCTCTCAGGTAAAGACCAAAGTATTTTTCTAATTATTTTGGAGTCTTTAATCTCTTCTCCAAGTCCTCTCATCGAGTTAACGATATCTTGGAGTCTTATATGGAAGTTGATGAATTTTTCATCTTCTTCCATTTGAAGGAACTTAAACCTAGAGGTGAGCATCTGAAGCTTTGATTGCTTCACCGTGTTTGTTCCCTCATGGGTAACCTTAACTAGGTCCCATGCATGCTTCTTTGGTAGTTTGGAGTCCATAAATTCTCCTAAATTCATCTTGATTCACTGCTCAAATGATTGCTTTTAGCACCTTGTAATTGGTGATATATGCATTATTTTTTGTAGTATCCCAATTCTTCTCAAGTTTATCCTTTGGTCTAGTATACCCATTCTCAACAGAAGACCAAACCCAAATTTCCATGGATCTTAGGAGTATAAAGGTTGGTTTGTGGCACGACCCTCAACCATTTCGGAATTCAGTGATCTTTATGCTCGGGTGGTTAAATTTAATTTTAGAAACCTTTCTTTGATACAAACTAAAATTTTGAAACACAATCCTAGAAGGGGGGTTAATATGATCTCGTCTTAATTTAAATTTATTTAACTATGAAGCCCACCTTTTGATTTACTTAAAATTTATCTAAACAAACAATGTAATATTTTGCTCGTAAATGAAATTAAGTCTTCTTTAATTTACTTAAGTTGCAATACAAAACAATGACCTAAGTAAATTAACAAATGAATGCTAGTATACCATAGGGCTCTGTCATTACTTATAGTTTCCTATAACATAGTGGGAACAGGGTAACTAGTTTCACTTTAGAGTTTTCTTTAAAGAACAAAGTAAAGCAAAGAAAACAATGAGACACACCACAACACAAAGATTTATAGTGGTTTGGCACTCCAAGCCTACGTTTACTTTCCACTAATAATTTATTTCTAATTGTTGTCCTAAACTATTATAGGAGAAATTATCAAAACTTGAATTCAGTTACAAGTTCTAGAGAAATCACTCCCTTGTAAGTACAATCCTAGTGTCTTTGGTGGGAACGCTCCATCCAGTGACTCAAATGGACTAAGTTTCACTTGGTTCTAAAAGTGTGGTGAGAATTTACCTCTAACGACTCTAGTGAAGATTGTGAACTTCAGTTGAAGTGTTGGAATTTCTTCCGATGCGGGTTGCCTCTTTATAGGCTAGTGTAACTATGAAAAACCTACCATTTAGTTTCCAAAGGTTTAACAATGTGATTTGGGAAGATAACTTACAAACCTTAATAAGGTTTAACTATAGGCTCACTACATGGTCAAAGGTTCATAAAGAATTTGATTGGTTTTGGCTCAAAGCATAACTCTTAGGCTTGATTTCAAATGAGTTTTACTATAGAATCATTTACTATTGATCTACAAGCCATTGGGTCTTAATCCCCTATTTATAAAGTGGTAAAAGTGAATTCTCGAAGCCCCTAACGACACTTTTCTAGCAGTAAAAAATAGAGCCATTTAGAACTAGCCGTTATGCATTTTTTTATTTATTTTTAGACCTAGTGATCGATAATGAAACATGGTGATTGATCACCAACTCAATGATCAAGAACCAACTCTAACATTAATTTTTGAAAAAGTTCTTATTGAGCTTATCGTTTTGAGTACTTATGAGTCACAAGAGAATATCAAGATCAAAAGTATAAACATTTTAAGTTAGGTCATTTTTACTTTTTAGCACTTCTTATTATACTTAATTTCTACCAATTTTGGCTTTAGTGATTGATCACAAAGTTTGGTGATTGATCATGGTTGGTGATCGATCACCAACCCTTAATCGATCACGGGGTGATCAATCATGATCATGGTGCATGGGATTTGGTTAATTCAGCATCTTGACCTAATCTTGTGGTGATCAATCATGAAGTCTAGTGATCGATCATTGACTTGGTGATTGATCACTTGTCTAACTTTTTCTTTTTCCCTGTTTTACTATATGTTCAATAATCAAACTGTGTGGTCTACACTTAGGTTTGGGTCTTTATATAATTTAGCCATTTATATATGGTCATGGTCTATACCCATCCCCATTTACCAACATTTACCAATTTACCTTTGGTTTTGAGTTTGGAGTTCACTCTTGGCTTTGAGGTTGTTTGCTCTTGAGACTTCATGAAATCTTCACATACGCTTGAGTCTCTAATGCTTGTGGTCTTCCTGGCTCTTGGATTCTTCTTGAAACTTTGACCAAACACGAGTTAGACTTACATAGATATACAAATTATATACAAAGTCCAATTCAAGGACCACACTATATGTACTTACAAGTTTTGGAATGGAGATTTACAATACATAAAATACCTAACATATTCAAATTTTTTGTAGGAGATATTAGTAATTTACTTTCTAGAGGTCAGTTTGCTGGTAGGTTGTGAGATATTTTTTTTTTTTTTTTATCTTTGCTAAAGATGGCTCCATGACGTCAAAGTAGTACAAAAAGTGCTAATGTTCAAGTGGAACTTACTAAGCTAAGGAAACCCAATTTTTCTCTTCATCAAATGATGAAAGAACTTTTGCAAAGAATTAATCTAGTGCCTCCAATTCATCATTCTTCTAGTGAAAGAAAATACAATGTAGATAAGAATAACCAAAGTAGTGAGTGGTCATTCTCATCAACATTTATGACTGAGAACTTTGTGGGTTTAAACAAATCTTCAATCTTTAATGAAGGTCATTTTATTGATTTCAAGGAGTAAAAAGAGGAAGAGAAAGAGAATTTATGATGAAGTCTAAGGAGATTTTGAAGAAGAACATTGTCATGCTGTAAGTATTATGATTCGACGTGCCTTGACTATCCAAGAAGATGATCAATGGTTGAGACAATATTTTCAGAACTTATTATGCTTCTTATGAAAAAAAAATGTGTTTTGATGATTGATTCAGGAATTTATGAGTATGATGTCCAAGACAATGGTTGAAAAGTTAAAGATTTCTTGTTAACAACATTCAAAAGGTATCTTGGCCTAAGAAGGGTGGAGAGATTATGGTGACATATAGATGCTAAGTGAAATTCTCTATTGGAAAATATGAAGATTAGATCTGCTTTGATGTTCTTCCCATGGATATTTGTCATTTATTCCTTAGCTCGCCTTGGTACCTCAGTAGGCATGTTCAACATGATGGAAGGAAGAATATTTTCAGTCTAATAAAAATTGAAGTAAAGTATGTGCTAAACCCATTGAAAGATGTTCCCACTAATGTGCATTCAAGTAGCCAAATTCGCTTACTATCTTATAAGGAGTTCAAGCAGTCTTGGAAAGAAGATGGGATAGTATATACTTTTGTTGCTATGGGAAAGAGGGAAGAAGTCTAATGAGATTACAATTGAAGTTTCAAACTTGCTGGATAAGTTTAAAGGCTTAGATCTAGATGACTTTTCAGTTGGTTTACCTTCACTCCATGACATTCAACATAGGATTGACTCCATTCCAAATTCTATCCTTCCTAACTTGCCTCATAATAGAATGTCTCTTAGTGAACATATTGAATTGCGTAGAAAAGTTAATGATTTTGTGAAAAATGGATAAATTAGGGAGTCTTTTAGTCCTTGTACTATTTCAGCCCTTTTGATTGCAAAAAAATGATGAAACATGAAAGATGTACATTGATAGTAAACTTGTACATAGATCACAATGAAGTATGGGTTTCCTATTCCTTCGCTTGATGAGTTGGCTGGTGCTAAGGTCTTTTCTAAAATTAACCTATAAAGTGGTTATCACCAAATTAAAATTAGAGAAGGTGAGGAGTTGAAGGCACCTTTTAAACTAAAGATGGCCTCTATCAATGGCTAGTTATGCCATTTGGGTTGTCCAATACCCCTAGTACTTTCATGAAGTATGTTGTGGTGTATTTTGATAATATCTTAATCTATAGTAAGGATAAAATTAATCATCTAGAGCATTTGGCTAATGTGTTCAAATTACTCCATGACAACCAACTATATATCAATCTTAGGAAGTGCTCTTTTATGACTGATCGAGGTGTATTCTTAGGCTATGTTGTGACTGCATATGGAATGCAAATGGATGATGAGTAAGTGAAGGGTATCTACTTCTAAAAGACTTACTAAAGTAAGAATCTTTCATGGCCTAGCTTCCTTCTATCGGTGATTCATAAAAAATTTCAATAGTATTATTGCTTAAATGCTAAATGTTTTGAAGAAGAAAGAGTTTCAATGGATTAGTGAAGCTGAAAATAGCTTTCAACAATTGAAGTCAAAACTTGTTGAAGCTTTAGTGCTGGCAATACTAGAATTTTTTAAGCTATTCCAAATGAGGTGTGATGCATCCAATGTGGGTATAGGTTTTGTCCTTATTAAAGACCAATTGTTTACTTTAGTGAGAAGCTTAATGATGCAAAGCTAAAATACACAACTTATGATAAGGACCTATATGCTATTATTCAATCTTTATGTCATTGAGAGTACTATCTCATTACTTTGGAGTTTGTTCTCTATTTTAACCAAGAAACTTGTGGTTTTTCAATGCAAAAAAAGAAAGTAAATTCTACATGTAGGTTGGGTATCTTATCTAGAGAAGTTTTATTTTTTTCTTACAATACAAGGTTGGTTCATCGAACATGATAGCTGATGCATTAAGCCAAAGACACAACTTGTTGACTACTCTCTCTTATGAGATCATTGGTTTTGATCTCTTACTAGAATATTATGTAGCTAATCCTTTATTTTCTAAGCTGTTACAAGATTTGAATGATGGGAATATTAAAGTTTACTTGATGGTCAATGGCTATCTCTTTAAGGAAAATCAGTTTTGCATACCTGAAGGTTCATTGAGATTGTTTTTCATTGAAGAATTACATGGTGGAAGACTTGGTGGACATTTTGGGCTATACAAAACTGAAGTTGTTGTGAAGCAACGATACTTATAGCCAACCTTGAAGCATGATGTTGCTCACTTTGTTCAATAGTGTTTTATGTGTCAAAAGGTTAGAGTCCAAAATGTTGGATTGTATCAGCCCTTGATAGTTCCAAATGCTCATTGGGAAGATCTATCTATGAATTTTTTTCTTGCCTTACCTGGAATGCAACATGGGTTTGAATGCATTTATGTTTTTGTGGATCGATTCTCAAGATGGTTCATTTCATACCTTGTAAGAACCCTATTGATGCATCTTATGTTGCTATTTTGTTTTTCAAAGAAGCAGTCTGTTTGCTTGGAGTTCCAAGGTCTATTACTTCATATCGTGATATGAAGTTTATTGGTCATTTTTAAGGACACTTTGAAAGATCTTAGGAATTTGTTTGCAATTCTCTAGTGTTTATCATCCCCAAACTAATGGTCAATTAGAGATTGTGAATGGATCAATTGGAAACTAATTAAAATTTTTAGAAGGAGAGCATCCAAAAAAGTGGGAGTTTGTCATATCTCAAGTAGAGTTTTCTTATAAACCAAATGGACCAAATGCTTATCACATAGAGCTATTGGATGGATTCCCAATTAGTCCAACTTTTAATATGAATTATCTCTATCCTTATCATGGAGATGAAGAAAAAATTCATTACAACCGACAGAAATCCATTATGATCTTTCTAGTACTCCTCGAGAGTTGATTGATGTGCTAGATGTGTGATCTATCACTACTTAATATGGAACATATACTCAATATTTGGTGAATTGGGAAGGAAAACCAAATTCTAAAGATGCATCAAACTTAAATGAAGAACTATAGAAATTGGATAAGATGCTTTGGGAGGATTTGACTTCAAACTCGAGGTCAAGTTATTCTTAAGTAGCAAAAATTATGCATAATATCAACTTATGTGGCAACCAAGTGGACGGCATGTGTTTGCTTATATAGCTACGAAGTGGATGACATGTGTCATTTTGTTATGTGAACAAGTATCTTATCATTATTATTTGTGCTTAGTTAAAGTTATTTATAATGTATAGTTGGTTATGGTAGCAGCCTAGTTATCCATAGCTTCAAAGTCGTGTTTAGTTATCTAGTAAGTTGTAATTGCGTTAGATGTAGTGGAGCATTATTTATTGTTTTTCTTGTTAGTCAAGTTTTGTAATTGCTTATATCAATGAGAAATGAAAAAAATGATAAAATAATTTTGATTTAGAAAATTGTTTACAAGTGTATCTTGCTTCGGAGTTAAGTGTTGTACCTCCTATCAATCAAGCACATGGCTTGGTCATATTGAATGGCATCTGTGATTAGTAGAGTTGAGTGGCATCCTCTACCCCTGAATCCTTTAGGTTCAATTACCCCTTACAAGTCTTGGCTTGCATCACAATCTCTTAAATCAGTGGTAAATTTTAGGTCTTTCACATTGTCATGTGTTTTTTCTTTATCTTTTCTTGTCATTATGTAAAGATTTTTATTTTGATTTGATTTTATATTCGTTCACATTTTATGTAGTTTTTTATTAGATACACAAACCATTATATTATAATTATTAAAATTTTCAAAAATGATATTATTTTATAAAACAAATTCAATTAATATCATGAGATTATCACTTTTCTTCTCTTCAAAGTGCTTAACTAATAATTTAATTTTCTAAATTATCCTTCACCTTTAAAGTAATTACCAAACCATATCAACACATGACCTTTTTTTTCTGTAAAAAAGTAAGATGGGTTTTTCCTTTTGTGTGTACGCGTAGATTTACATGTGCTTGTGCATTGTATTGTCAAACCAAGGAAACTGGCCTTTAAAACTTAATAAAGTGCTGGTCAGATGGCCACACGGGCAAAGAATGCTAGCTGGCATAGACTTTGCGTTGGTCTATGCTCATCATTTATTTGGCGTAGTACATGTCAAAAGACTCAAAACTCAACTTCTACTCTTTCTTTATTATCAAAATTTTCTCTTACTAACTCTTTTTTTTCCCAAATATTAACTAAGAAAAGGCTTTCAAGAGTAGTCAATGACCTTTTATGTTAGTTTCCATATAGTTGTAAGGTTGCAGATGGTAACTCTCTAGAATAAATGTAAGAATACTAAATTTAGTAACCATTAACTATAATTACTTTATTACCAAAAAAAACTGTAATATTTTATATTCATAAAGACTAAGCTGAAATTACAATTAATTTTTTATTTGTACTAATTTTTATTTCCAAAAATATTGCTAGTATTTTCTTTTTTCATTTGAAATTAATTAACATTTATACAAATATATAGTTTTAGTTTATAACAACGTAAAAGTAAAAAAAGTACAATAAGAAAAGATGTAATAGTTATCAAAATACATGATACTCTTCACTCTTAATTGTGTTCTTAACCTTTCATAAACAATTTATTGAATTTTATTGGTAAGCTTAGGTACAATGTATAAACTACAATACCTAGTATATGTCAGTAGTAATTGCTAATTAATTAACTTTCAATTTTTTAACATTATTTTAAAGTTAAAATTCCTGTAGTAAGATTTTAGAATTTTATTAGGTGTTTCAGTTTAATGTTACTTGAATAATTTTTAGATTTCTAATTTTGCCTTCGGTTTTTTTATTAAAAAAAAATTAAAACCCATAATTTGTGCATTTTTTTATTTATTTTTAAGTAACTAAAGTCTTATAGTCTGAAAGTACGAAGGATAAAAACCTTCAGAAATTTGTTTTGGTTTTATCATTGTAAATTAGATGGGTACAAATTAAACTTTATACAAGTCAGAAAGATGTAATTAGACGGACACAAGCATCTTAAACAGCGATTAGAGACCAAGAAAAGGATATGAGCTAAGGTCGTGTCAAAATATTTGCAAACAAAAAGTTTAACAGCAGGTATGCATGGGATATGAATAGATTGAGATCAGTCTCTAATCCTAATGATGATCATGCAACAAATTGGAATAGTTGAAAAGGATACATCTTGTCCACATGGTTGATTGTCCCTCTCCCTCGGAGGGTTAGCAACTGGTTAATAAAAGGATCATATATATAATGAGGTTATCTAAAAATACTTAAAACTTAGGGGTCCTCACAAAATTCCTTTATAAAATCCATAAGAAAGAAATAAACAAAAAATGAAAAGAAAAAATCAAAAATCAAAAACAAAAGAATCGTTTTCAGGGTGCTTTTGTCTAATTTTTTCTTTGTTCAAACCAGGGTCACTTCACTCGTCTACTTGCCCCCAAAGTCCAAATCTTTGAGCCTACAAAAGTCGACCAGCTTAAAGGGTTCTTGGGGGAGACACCCCAAAAGAACACAAATAAATGAAAAACAAAGGGAGACATGACACACGTTGTCACAAAGAATTGAAACTGGACAAGAAGAAGATAATAATGACGATGGCAGTGCATTCGTCACCAAGAAAACGTGTGAGCTGATCTCAGCTGATGCATCACAGGCATCCAAACGTGTCCACGCGGTCTGTCTGCTGGAGACTATTATTCATAATGGACCACTTGGCATTTGGAGTTATATGACCGTGTGTTAAACGTATGACCGTGTGTTAAACGGACAGTCGTTTGGTGACAGTTGAGTGATTTATCATTTAACCAGCAAAGACCAGACAAGAGGTGGGCCGTCGGCTGTATGTCTAGTCCAACTCAAAGACCACTAAGACAAGATATTCGGAACACCATCACTTACCCATTTACCTGTTGTACCGAATCCGATTTAGTAGGGTTTGGGTCCAATGCAATTGGGTAGGTTTGGCTCAACACATTATGTAACGATTACAAATCTTGTTCTGCTAATAAAACCCTAAAGGAATATATAATTAGTTTTTTTTTTTTTTTTTGATATTGATGATATGATTAGTTAGTTTAGATACATGCATGCATTACTTCAAAGTTCGCTTTATCATTTCTTTTAATTTTTGTTTGTATACCTATTATAATTGGTACAGTGTTAGGACAACATATGTGCTGGCTAAAGATGAAGTTGAGAGATTGTTCAAAGTTAGATTTATTCAGCCGATAAAGATATGTAAAGTGGTTGTCCAACATAATTCGTATAAAAAAAATGATTAATTAAGGATTTTATCAGCTTCTTCTTCGTCTTTCTTTGTATATTTTTTATGTTCAACTTTTTTTTTTTCCACTATGCCAGCATGGGAAAACATTACCTAGTTCAGCTGGTCTAAGAAACTTAACTGGTCTACCATGATAAAGTAGAAATTTGAAAGAGCAAAAAAGAAGGACGAGCATAGACTAGATATTTATGTGGTTAAGCTTGATCCTACATTCATAGTGATACAACTCAATGCAAGAACTCACTACTATTCTCTTCTATATTTTTGTAGGGCTGCACCTTTATTTATCCAATATAATTCCTATAAAAGACAGGTAAACTCAGGGTTTGTATTGACTTCAAAATTTTTAACACCTAGACGGTAAGGATTTTTACGATAATAATTACTTGGATGGTCAGGCATAAACTGCATGCAATATGCTTGAACCCGACCCCAACAGGTTCGAGCTTGATGTAATGTGCGAAGTTTGATTTGGGTTAGCATCATATTTTGTCAACCCAAATATGACCCAGATTATAACCCGAATATGGAAAATTTTAGGCAAAGGTGACCAAAGTGAATCTTTCGCCTTTGGGGGTATGGGGGTTTTGGGGGTATTTATATATTTTATTCTAGGGTTGCGTGTGATGAGGGAGAGATTCCAAAAATTGTAATTATCTTTAACAGATTTTTCAGATAGTGAAAGTTTTCTCTACGGCTCCGTGGTTTTTCGCCAAATTAGGTTTTTCCACGTAAATCTTGTGTTGTACATGATTTTCTTTTTCATTTTACTTGTTGATTTTATTGCATCCTGTTTTCTTTTAAGTGGAAGAAGGTAAATCGATCCTAACAACTGGTATCAGAGTGAGGTTTGGTTCGAGTGGGAGCAATGGCGGAACCATCAACAATGGAGGAACCTGCATGGTTCAGTGTTGAAAAATTCAATGGTATGAACTTCGCTTTCTGGAAGATGTAGATAGAGGATTACCTCTACTAGAAGAATCTTTATCAACCCCTAAGAGGAAAGAGCAAAAAGCCGATGACAATGATAGATGTAGACTGGGAAGTTCTAGATCACAAAGCCCTAGGTACGATTCATCTTTCATTATCTTCATCGGTAACTTTTAATATTTCTAATGAGAAAACCACATAAGACTTGATGTCAGCCCTTTGTTGAATATATGAAAACCATTGGCTTCCAACAAAGTGTTTCTGATGAAAAAACTATTTAATATGAAAATGACGGAAGGCAAAATTGTGGCTAAGCACTTAAACGAGTTCAATACAGTTACCAGCCAATTAACCTCAGTTAGAATCAATTTTGATAGTGAGGTTAGGACCTTGTTGATTCTC
>JAOXJP010231170.1:0-10672 GCA_025762735.1 Platanus orientalis | reverse complement strand
GGAAACCTTGTTAGAACCAAAATTGTGAAAGAAAAATCAAATCCAAAATGGAAGGGGAAAGAACGAAGAGAAAGAGAGAGAACCTTGAAAAATATAAATCGTAAAAAAAATCAGCATTTAAAAAATGAAAGTGAGGAAACCTTTTGAATCACTCCCTTATGAAAAAAATTATGAGGGAATTTTTCTGTGGATGCCCTAAAACCCAGTCCAAAGAGCAAACAATCTGTTGAGCCATCGATATACTGTTCAAAAAGCATACACCTTGTAGAGAAGTGGTGACATTAGGTGAAATGGTGAAAAAAAAATGGAACACACAAACTAAAACCCAATCACCATTATCTTTAAAATAAAACTCTAAAACATTATCATACAAAATCTAAAAGGAAGTCTTACTGTAAAGGTGTTAAAACAATGTCTAAACAACAAAGGTATATCCCCTACAAACCAAAAACAACATAAGGCGAGAGAGCAAGATTAAAATGCCTAGAGGATAAACAGCCCACGGTGCTGATGGTGTTGTTGGATAGACGGTGAGTCACAACTTCTAGAGTATACGACACTCTATTGGTTTAGGTATATCACTTGAAGGGATACCATTTTAAATTTAGGGCTTCCTTTCCTTTGGCTTGAGGTCCTTTAGCTTGAGGTGCGACCTTGGGATTGGCTTTGATGGAAACCTTTGAAACACCATAAAAAAACCACTAATTGTCTCCATCATAAGAAAAAAGAAGCACAGTAAAGGTGAAGAATGAGGGAAATGAAATCATAGGAAAGAAGGGGAATAAGTTTAGGAAGGGAGATACGAAAGACAAATGGTGGAAAAATGGAGAGAGAGGTAGAGAAGAAGAACTTGAGAAGGAAAAATAAATGGAACGAGGAAGATAGAGAGAGATCTCTAAGAAAGAGGAAGCAGGCTAACTCAAAGAGAGAAGATAGAACACTAGAAGTAGGTTAAGTGAAAGCAAACAAAATAGATGGAAAGTCATTATAAAAATAAGGAAAGTAAAAAACTGGAAAAAAAAAGAGAAAAGGGAAACAAAATCTACACTGTAGACAACTCATTTGCTTTCGATTTATAATCTATATTATATATTAAAGGAAACGAGGAATCTATTATTGATGAACAATAATTCATTCTCTTCTTACCACGTGTTGCAAGATTACTGGGTGACAATTTCTTATTCGTATCTTTGTTTTATTATTACTTGACTTTTTCTTCTATTTTTACTCCCTTCCTCTGTCACTTTATCTTTGTTTTAAATGTCTTTATCTTCCTTTATGGTTAGTTTCCTATAGCGGGATACCCTCCAAATCCTACCATTTGGCGATAAATGATTGGTCAAACCGAGACTTTCAAAGTGTCTCCTTTTTTCAATTTTTTCTCTCTCCACCTCCTCCCTTTTGATAAAACTTTCTACAATTCATCCATATTCGTCTAGATTTTTCTTTCTTAATTTATTTTTATTGCTTGCAATCACCGACTTTTCCTGTCTTCTCCTCCTTTCTAAATTTTTCTACCAATTTCTGGAAAGTACCTCTTTCCATTAACCATGCGTCTTCTCCACATCTAATCGCAACTCCTAAACGTTGATCGCCATATGAAAAACTTCCAACTTCTCATTGGATCTGCAATCAACTAAACCTACTGTATGGTTTCTTCTTCTTGAATTAAGTTTTTTTTTCTTGGATTATTCTTAGTCGGAGAGTTTTTTTTTTTCAAACGTTTTGGTTAGGCTATTCCCAACCTTCATTTTCATTCAAATCAGTTGCGTGGAGCTGTTTTGGTCCCCACCATGAATGTAAAGGGACCTAGTTTTTTACCGGATTATGCAATTAGTTCTTCAAATTATTTTTCTTGGGTTTGGAAGTTTAGGTCCGGTCCAAAAAGAAGGAAACCCAAAAATGATATTTTTCAATCTCATATGACTTCTCCATCACATCTTTGTTTTAGGTATTTTTATATTAATTTTTTTCTCTGACTCTTACTGTGGAAAAAAGATCACCTCTTATCTAGAATGCGACTATGGACCGATTGCTTCCATTCTTATTCTTTTTATCACCATCTTCTTCTTCAAACTAAGTCTCGTTACAAGGGGAAAAGAAAAAATCAAAGAGAGAGAGGAAGAGAGCTTTTAGATGAACCCTCTCTTCAACATCAATTTTCCCCTCCCTCTTCTTTAATCAAAAAAGCAAAGAGAAATTCAAATAAAAAATGGAAGATTGTTCAAAGAATACATGTAGAGAGTTCAATGCCTAGCATTTTACGTATTTTGTCTATGTCTTCTTTTCTTCGATTGAATCGAACAGAGCCTTCCCAATTTTAAATCACCAACAAGCTTGCTTTATAATGGGTTTGCTTTCATGTGATTATGTTTCTCTTCTTGAAAATGTGTTTCATTTTTTAATGTATAATGGATAATTAGATCAAAGTTTGGTGTTTATGCTCTTATTTATCTCAAAATTTTTGGTGTTTATGCGGGGATGATTGGGGGTTTGCAATGACACCTTACAAGATTACCCTACGACAACTAAGATTGCGAAAACTATATTACAAAGAAATGAATAATTAACATAAATGTAGTTGGTAGGCTTTGTAAATAGTTGATTGTTGGATGGTTAGGTTGTATTAAACTTCCCTTCTCATTTTGAAGCTTCAACAACTCAATTTTTATGAGGTTAATTTAACTTTTTTTTTATCCTACTCTAATATTGGTAATTGCATATATTCACATAAATTGTACTTTGTTTTGTAGGTGATGATTTCAATTAAGGGCTTCTAATTATTACAAACTTTCAAATACAAATACAAATACCATTGTTCTTCATCAAAGAACTTAAGTTTCTAAGTAAAAAGTACATGCCCACATGAGGTTTTCTTCCTAATTGGTGTTTTTTTTTTATATATTAATATCCCATCTAATAGTGATTTCATGGATTTGGTGCATTAGGAACAAAATTATGTTGATTTACTTCAAACTTATTTTAAGTATACTTGCATTTCCATGTTTTACTAATAGTGACAATTTTGATTTCACAACATTTATTTAATTACGTATTTGTTTTGTTTTAAGCAATATGTTTGCAGTTTTCATATACTAATAACAATATTATTATTTTTTTACTATAGATAATACAATGGTGAAATGAAACATACATCAAATCTCAATTAATCATTCAAGTGAACAGTTAATTAAATCATATTCTTGAAAGCTTGCTCAATTATTTCAAATCCAAAAGTTGCGAAAGAAGAAGACTTCAGGTCATGATAGAAGTTTGATGATTTCATCTTATAACACCTTAGTACATCAAATAATTTCGAATCTAACATCTATAGATTATGGTGAACCTTCCTCAAACGATAATAGTGAATATGTCTTCCAATCTCTGCCTATACAACATGGTAACCAAATAAAAATTTAACTTTTATTATTATTTTTTGGTAATTTTTTTAAATAACTTATATATTTAATATAATTAACCTAATTTATTAATTGAATTGATTATTAGGAATCCAAAATACTAAGATACATAGAGTCCTTATAAACATATTTTCAAAATCTATAGATTATGGGGAACCTTCTTTAAGCAGTAACAATGGAATTGAAAACTCGCAAAACGAATCCATTGTAAGAAGGCGGTAACAACTTTCACATATACAAGAAGGTGAGTTGCTAACAACACATTTAATTATTTTTAAATATTTATAATTACAATAACTAACCTAATCCTTCAAATAATTAATAGGAACGGTAGACTCTAACACATAAACAATGCCAACAAATATTTATTTAGAAAATGCCATAAAAGTCAACAACTACCATATCATGGATGATGATGCTTTAAAATTTGAACAAACAACTATCTCTCCTAATTCTAGAAAAGCTTTGACAAGTGAGCAGTTTTTACCTGTGCAACAAGGTAAGTTATTTAATCAAAAATTTCAAATCATTTTTTGATCTTCAAAATCCATATTATTTACTTATTATATTTGTTATTAGGAATGAAATTCATCGAATATGTATTTACACGATTTATAAGACAACATGTATTTACAGAACGATGGTATTTTGGATCACCTCAGAGTTTCTGAAGCAAATGTCAATCTTTAATGTGGATTTATGAAAGATTCTCATCCAGTGGTACTCAAGATTCAGAATTCTTTCTTTGTTGCCAAAATGGGAAAATAGATTTGTCATTGTTTTCAAAAACTCCACAACTCTTGTAAGAATTATTTGATGGAAAACATGATACTGCAAAATCAAATTTTAAGTAACTGATACGAGTTTATAATTCGATGTTTTCATTTATTTCCATAGGACTAAAAATTGATTACACTGTGTTAGACAACAAATGACCTTATACATTTCAAATAAGTGGTAGCAATTATCATAAAATGGGCTCACTATGTCCAATGAAAGGAATACACCAAAATTTTCTCAATTATACATCTATGACATCACATATAAAATTAAAAACAAATTAGTTATAATTGAAAACAAAAATCATTTTGAAAACCTTAATCTAACAATTATTAGACGATTAGGAGAAATGCTTGATGAAATTAATCCTGATGTGAAAGTTTTTCGTCAAGGACGAGATATACTTCTACAAAATCAACAAAAAAATTTACAAATAAGAATCTTATAAGGAATGAAGATAGAAGACAGTATAACTATCCATCATGTAATGAGGTAACAACATTAATAGCGGGAGATGGTTCCGAAGAAGTTCATGGTCATGATGTCATCATTTCTACTATTTAAAGCCATTTGAAAAAAATAAATGAGACACATCCAAGTTATATGTCATTACAATACCCGTTATTATTTTCTTTTGGAGAAAATGGGTGGATAATGGGAATTCCTTATAGAAATATAAATGCAAGTATAAATACCACTCGAAACCAAGTATCTATGAGAGAATTCTATGCATTTCGACTCCAAATCAAACCAAACGAATGAAAAACTCTTCTTCAAGGTGGACGTGTATTGCAACAATACGTAGCTATTGAAGAAAATATACTACAACATATAAGGAGTAACCAAAAAAATTGAGATCTAAGCTATATCCAAGATTACAAGATGCAATTTTAGTTGGTGATACAAATGCAAGTGTCATTGGTAGGAGACTCATACTTCCATCATCTTTTACTGGGGGTCCCCGATATATGATTCAAAATTATCAAGACGCAATCACCATTTGTAAATATGCAAGTCCACCTGATCTATTTATCACATTTACATGCAATCCAAAATGGAAAGAAATTAGTGATGCAATTGCTCAAATTCCATGGCAAAAGCCTGAAGATAAGTCAGACATCATAGCAAGGGTCTTCAAGATAAAATTAAAGCAGATTCTAGATGATATTAAAAACAAGAGAATCTTTGGAGACATAATAGTAAGTATGATGTCACCTTTTAACTTAAGTAATTCAGTTTTATTAATTACTAATATTTTTAATAATTACTAAATTTGACATGCAGATATTCATGTTATTGAATTTCAAAAGCGAGGATTACCACACACTCATATATTTTTCACAATAGCACAACAATATAAGCCACATTCAACAAAAATTATAGATCATATTGTTTGTGAAGAAATTTCAGATAGAGATTCAAATCCACTAGCTTTTGAAACTGTTAGTAAATGCATGATTCATGGACTGTGTGGAGTATTAAATCCTATGTCACCATGTACGATAAATGGAAGATGCTCAAAAGGATATCCAAATGAATTTAACAATGAAACAAGTATCAATGAAAATAGGTTATCCTTTGTATCGAAGACGAAACAATAAAAAAACAATTATGATCAATGGTCATGAAGTTGAAAACCATTGGATTATACCTTATAATACAGATTTACAAATAAGATACGATGCCCATATAAATGTCGAGATAGTTGGTTACTTCCACGTTGTCAAATACTTATATAAATACATTCATAAAGGTCCTGATAGAGCAACAATTATTATTGAAAATAATATAATTGCTCCAACAAATCAAATGAAAAATTATCAATAGATTGATGGAATTAAACAATATTTTGATTGTCGTTACATATAAGCATCTGAAGCTTCTCGGAGAATCTTCAACTTTCATTTACACTATCGAAACCCATCAGTTGAACGACTACAATATCATCTTGAAAATTAACAATTTATCATTTTTAATGATAGGGATTATTTATACCAAATTATTTCAAGGCCAAATATTGAAAAAACAATGTTCACATAATTGTTTCAAACAAATGAAACAAATCAAACATATCCTAATGTTTGACACCTTACTTATTCAGAATTTCCGATTTATTGAGTATGACATGAGAAACAAAAAAAAGTGGCAAAAGTGTAAAAGTGGACGAGCAAAAAGAAGATTATATTACACACATCTTAATTCAAGAGAACGTTACTACCTTCATATGTTACTAAACATTGTTCGTGGACCCAAAAGTTATAAAAAGCTACAAACTATAAATGGTATTTAATGTATTACCTTCGAAGAAGCATGCAATATTTTTGGATTATTAGATGATGATAATGAATGGAATAAAGCTTTTACTGAAGCATCGATATGGGCAATAGGCTTCCAACTACGCAGTATATTTGTAAAGATCCTTATTTTTTATAAAGTACAAAATCCATATCAATTGTGGAACAATCATTGGGAATATCTATCAGACGACTTGGAAGCCAAGGTCAAAAAAGATATAAATACTTCATCTTTACAATTATCACATGATCAATTAAGAACAAAGCACTGTTAAAGATAGAGATAATTTTAAACAAAAATGACAGATCTTTGAAAGAATTTCATGGCATGCCATTTCCTAATCTTGAAGATATAACTTATACTACAAATAGGCTTATCAGAAAAGAGTTGAATTATGATGTTACTTCATCAAAAGCCGAATTTGAACAAAACTTCAAGTCATTGAATTGTGAACAAAAATTGATATTTGAAAAAATTATTCACTCATGTTCAAATAACTTAGGAAGCTAATTATTCATTTTTGGTGGTGGGGGCACTAGAAAGACTTACTTATGGAAAACTATCATCTATAAAATGCGAATGGAAAAAAATTACACTTGCTGTTACATCCTCCGGTGTAGCTGCTCTACTTCTATCAAATGGACAAACAACTCGTTCACGATTTAAGATACCACTCCAACTTCATCAAACATCAACTTGTCCTATCAATGAACAATCACAATTAGCATAACTCATAAAAATAACAAATTT
Source organism: Platanus orientalis (assembly GCA_025762735.1). Taxonomy (NCBI): domain Eukaryota; kingdom Viridiplantae; phylum Streptophyta; class Magnoliopsida; order Proteales; family Platanaceae; genus Platanus; species Platanus orientalis. The sequence goes on along the minus strand of JAOXJP010231170.1, from coordinate 3,428 downwards.
GGTCATATGGGATGGGACACCAATGATATACCGTTATGCTTTTGAAGCTGGGTCGTACTTTTAATGACCTATTGGGATTTAATACATTAGATGATTCACATATAATTTTTGGCAAGAAGACAGTTGCTCTCGGTGGAAACTTTAGACAAATTCTTCAAGATTTGCTAAAAGGACTTAAAAAAGCTATTATTGTAGCATCATTATAGATATCAAGTTTATGAAATAAATGTCAAGTTCTTTATTTAACTACAAATATGAGAGTTACATCAAATTTTGTTCCTACAACATCAGAATATGAAACACAAAGCTTTATGAAATGGGTTCTTGACATAGGGGAATGAAGGATAAATGCAATAACATTAACTCCAAATGAAAGAATAGATTGGATTCAAGTACTTAAAGACATGTTAGTAAATGATGATAATCGAGGTATACAACCACTAGTGACATCATCTATTGTGATATACTTTAGAGATACAATGATTCATCATATATACAAGAATGAGCCATATTAACACATCGAAATGACCATGTTGATGACATAAATTCAAAACTATTATCACTTATACCAGGAGAAAACCAAACATATTATAGTGCAGATTTCATTAGTCATACAGAAAAAAATTCAGCTAATTAAGAACATATTCATCCAATAGAATTTCATAAGTCATTAAAGTTCAATGGACTCCCTAAATGGAATTAAAAGTTGGAGTACTAATAATGTTATTAAGGAATTTAAATCAATCAATTGGTTTTTGTAGTAGTACACGACTCATTGTCCAATTTATGAGACATCAAGTCATAGAAGTCAAAATCATTACAGGAAACAATGTTGGTCAAATAGTATAGATTTCTCGAATTACAATGTCCCCATTTGATATAACATTACCATTCATTCTTAAAAGAAGGCAATTTTCTGTGAAATTAATTTTCTCAATGACAATAAATAAAAGTCAAGGTCAAATATTAAAAGAAGTTGGAATTTTTCTCTTAAATCTAGTCTTCACTCATGGTCAATTATACGTAGCTGTCTCACAAGTTACATCAAGATCTGGACTCAAAATTTTGATTAGTAAGAGAAATACACAACCAGAAGGATACACTCAAAACGTGGTCTTCAAAGAAGTTCTTGATGAAGCACTAAGGAGAAGATTATGAAACAAATGATAATAGTTTCACATTATTAAATTTTACGGTAAAAATATATTCCTCTTAAATTTTTTTTTCTTTTTATACATATTTATAAACCCTTTTACTTTATAATAAATGTATACTATAATACTCTTATATTTTTTATTCATTTATATATTTAACTAATTCTATTTCTTCTTCATTAGGATGGAATTCCGATATACTCCATTTTCTTATCTGTACCTTGGAAGGCCCAATTGGAATGTCAAAGCTCGACTATCACGAATTGTAAATATATTTACTCAAGAAAGATACCACCAAATTAATGAAATATGGAAAATGGTATTTATAGACTCTGAGGTAATTTTATCTCATTATTCTTTACTTTGAAGTAATAAATTAATATTATATTTAATTTACAAGGTAAAGCAATACAACAAAAATTGTACATTAAAGAAGCACGTAGGTATAAAGAGATACTTGAAGAAGGTCAAATTTACTGCGTCATTGGAGTCAAGTTGATAGACGCTGATTTTACATACAGAGTTGTCCCTCATGATTATCAACTATTATTTACACATAGCACAAAAGTTATTAACATAGAAAATGACTCGATGGAAATTCCAAAAATGATATGCAACTTTGTTCCACTTAATGCCATTGGAAAATGTGAGAACCAAAAGAATTACTTAATTGGTATGTACCTAATATTATTTTAATTTTAAATTTAAACTTATAAATTTGTAACTATAATTTTTTTATTTTATTTACAAACAAATATAATTGGGTTAGTTGTGACCGTTGGTCTTATCACAACATTACACACACAATCAAGTACAAACACAGTCAAGAGAGATGTCTTACTCCTCGATACTCAGTATATATTTAACATATTATCATACATTATATTTTTCAACAAAAATATAATATTATTTACTCATCTTTAACTTTCAAAATAAAATTACAGTCTCACACCAATTCAAGTTACATTATGGAATGAATTTGCCTTAGTCGAACGTAATCAATTATTCGAAATTCAAAACATAGATGCAATCATGCTAGTATATGCAATCAAAGCTACATAATTTTGAAGTATGTTAACTATTCTCTTCATTTATTTATAAGTTATAATAGCTATCTATGATAAAAATTATATATTTGTTTTCTTCTTATTAGGAAATTGTATCTCAACAACAAAATTCAGCAAAGTGATCATCAATCCTCAAATCAAAGAAGTTCCAAAAATCCTTACGTGATAAAAAAATACAATATATATCATTAAATTATATAACTTTTTTCATTACTAATTAGTGTTCTACTGTAAAACATACATGACATTTACAAATGAAAGGACAAAGTACATTATCAATTGGCACCGTAAGAGTGGATCCATAGAAAGTGTGACAAGTCAACTTTAATATTCAAAAAAGTCTTCATAAATGACCTCTCTCATCTAACATATCCCCTTGATTCAAAGGTACTATATCTTAAAATTACCAAACTTACTAACTTTATTACCTACATAAAACAAATGCAATTTATTTACTGGTTAGATTTTCAAAAAATAATTATAAATATAAATTAGGTAAAATATCTTCGCTTCTTTGGCTATGTGATTAAAATTCATGTCAATCATGGGTTATGGTATGACACGTGTAGATTATGTAAAAAGAAGGTTGAGAAAGTGAATGATCAATTCAATTACAAGAGTTGCATGCTTGAAAATGCCTCCATCATCCAAAGGTATAATATAAAATTAATAAATTTATTAATTTTAATACATTATTAAATTTTCTTAAATATTTATCAGGTGTATGATTCGTGTAACAATACAAGACTCAACTAGATCTGTAACTCTCACAGCCTTTGATAAACAAGGGGAATACATACTTGGTCATCCTGTTTCTGAACTTAGGGAAATACTTCAACAAGTTAATATCAAAACTTATATTTAATTTCTTAATTTAATCATATAAATATTCTAATAATTACTTCTTGCATTATAGGAGAATGGAAATGACTTGATAAACCAACTTATAGTTACATGACTATGGAAGTCGTATATCTTCTACATAGACCCAAGAAAGTCAGTTACATTTACCAATGCCAAGTTCATTACAGTTATTGCCTCCATCTTTGATGTTGATTGGTTAAATCATAGCTTAACACTAAATGAAATTGAAAAAAATACAAAATATGGATAATTTGGTATCTATATTTTAGTAATTACCATTAGCTTAAACTGTATTTTCTTTTCACTACATGCCTATTCCTAATCTCATCTCATTCTATTTATC
>JAOXJP010231169.1:0-10672 GCA_025762735.1 Platanus orientalis | reverse complement strand
TCGGATAAATTGGAGAAACTATATATAAAAAAAAAAAAAAAAAAAATCTCACCAACAGGTTATATTTGAAGTGACAATTGTATGAGTTAAAGATGTCAGATGATGCGAATTTATTAGAACACTTAAATGTGTTCAACAAACTCTTAGATCAACTACACAAAGTTAATGTTAAGGCAGAAGAAGAAGACAATGCATTTTTACTTTTTATCTCACTTCTTGATTTTTATGATAACTTTGTAATAATATTTTAGTTCGAGAAAGATACAGTAAGCCTAGAGGATGCCACGACATTGCTATTTATCTAATGAGATTAGGAGAAGACCAAATCTTGACAAAAAGAAAAGTGAAAGTTCTAATATAATGTTAGCAAAAGAATAAGAGAAACACATATGAGATGTTCTTAGAGTCTCTAAGGGTATGGATACTTTTTCTCGTGTTGAATGGATTTTAGATTCAGGTTGTTCTATTCATATATGCTTCAAGAAAGAACATTTTGATACATTCTAAGAGAAGAAGACAAGTGTTATTTCTTTTGATGTCAGGTCCACTTATAACGTCACATATGTTAGGATTGTAAAGATCAAGATGTTTGATGGATTCATTCATACTTTGGGTGGTGTGGTATATATCTCAAAGATGAAAATGAATCTAATATAAGTAGACCGGATGGATTCCATAGGTTATAGGTTTTCAGCTGTAGGTGGATCCATGAAAATCACATGATTGTTAATCTAGATGAATTAAGAGAAATGTGGTGGTTTGTATCATCTGATTGAGAGTACGATAATTGATGGTATTCCTTTAACCTCAATAAAGAGCTAGAAACAGGGTACACAGAATAACTAGTGTTCGTATAAGTTTCCTTTCGCAATTGGGGCGGAGACAAATGTTCTAGGTTTCCAGGTGGCAAACATTAGTGAGACAATTCATATGGTTAAAGAAGACAGATTGAGGTCCCTCTCTAGTTTTGACTAAGGGAATTGACTCAGGAGAACTCCACATGTGCATTGGCAATGTTATGATCGAGTCGGATGGTGTCAAGACTGAATTGATTCAATAATATGTATAATAGTGATTCTTCAAAGTTAATGGTTGTTTGCGATGATAGCAAACAAGTTAGATTCAAGTTCGAGGTGGAAGCATGTTTAAGCATATATGACTCAAAGTTCACTAAGAATGACAAATGCAGTTTTTTTCTCTAAAGTGGAATATGATGGACCTATCCTAGGTTTTGTGTCTTGACAAAGATATAAGTGGAGCCAACTTCAATGAAAAATCTTGAAGGTGGTTGCAAGTATGTCAATGTGGAGATTGGTTTTTGGAATGTTTATAGCCAAGTACAATTCCTTTAACATGAAGGAATAGAAGTTGATTGGGGTTGGGACTCTCTTAACAACTAAGCCTCACAAAAATTAAAAATCTCTATATATTTCCATACATGAAATATGAGAGTGATGGGGGGTGAAATTTTTTTCTTAGGTTTTTCTCTTTGAACGGTTTCTTCAAGGTGAGAAAATAGGGTTATTCTCCAAGTTGTGACAGAAGGTTAGAATAGGGGTTTTTCTTGGTTAAGAGAAGTGAAAGGAAATGGTGTAACAAGGTTAAGGGCTTGGGTTATAGAGTGAGAGCTTGAGCAAATGAGCTTTGTACATCCTTTACTTTTATCATATTGTGAAGAATGGATCTTCTCATGACTGTAGGCATCTTGATCGAACTATGTAAAATTTCCGTCTTGTTTGTGATTGTTTATGTCCTTTATCTTGTATTAATGTTTATTGCATAGATCATGAATGATTTAGACCCATATCTCATCACGTGGAATATCAAGGTTGTTTCCACTGTGCCAACAAGTACTTGAGATCAATTGAAAGCAATTGGACTAAGGCATTGTTGTTGATGTTGCTACTGTGGGGCATTGATATAATAGATAAAGAATCTACATGTTTTAATGTTGAGACTTGTATGGAATATTAATTCATTCTTTATCAAAATGTCCATTGGCATAAACCATTTATAAAACTATTATTATCTTCTCTACCCCCCCAAAAAAAGTATTCCTAACCTGTGCAAATTATTGATACTAAATTACACTTTGTTGCATTGTAATGTGCTGTTGCTTCTCTGAAGAGGGAAAAATAAGTCAGCTTGAGAGTTCAGATCACCCTAAAGTCCTACCTATCATCCTGCTTGTGCTGCTGTGTGACACATAACCCCAGAAAAATCATATTTAGCTGGGTTCTTATCATTTTTTGGATGGTATGTGTCACACAATAGACAGGAGTTTAAGGCCAGGAGAGGATCCTGAGTGTCAGCTTGGAGGTTGGAAAGGAGCTGTCTTACCTGCCTCTTCGATAAACCCAGGGAAACATTAGGGAAACTGGAACTTACCATTAACTGGCTTCCCTTTAATGTTGCATCGACTCTTTTACATGGATGAAGAATGCATGCAGAACACAGGTCGGACTCCAACACTTCATGGATTCCCAAGCAAAACTTTTGGATTTCCTTTCCTTTGTCCTTGTGTGTTTGACATAAAAGAACAACTAGCATTCGTTATAAATTCCATCTTGGCCTACAGATAGTTTCTAAGTAGAAAAATTAAAATGTTTAATTTTCTGCCCTTTTTAATATGAATCACAAGATATTATATTGTTTAACAGTATAATTTTCTTGCATAATTCCCTAAATCCAAGTTTTTTCAACTTGGCGAATCAAACTCCCGGACAAGTTTTGATTTTTCTGTCTGCTCCATGCAACAGTCTCCAGCTAGGTATATCTCTGCAATAGAGTTGGCCTGTATATGATCCTAACCATCCAATTTATGGCATTCTCTTGGATGGCCATGGAAAACAAAGGAGAAAAGGCCAGATTACCTAATGGATTACATGGGGCATTATTTTATCCTTTGAAGATGCTTCCATGTAATCCATATTTCATATATTTCAGTGCATGAACATCCAATCTAACAAATGCATTGCTTGGTTATGCTTTAGGAACCAGGAGGGATAGAAGCTGAGTTTGCTCGCATTGGTACTGCAACGCTACTCAGAACATTTCTGACATCACGCACTGCAGCTCCATTTTTCATTCCTGAAGGAAAACTTCAAATTCCACCTAGTACGCCAATTCCCTTGCCCTCTTGGTTGACAGAAGAAGATGTTAATTACTATGCCACCAAATTCAACCAAACAGGCTTCACTGGGGGACTGAACTACTATCGAGCTATGAACCTGTATGCTAGCTATGAATTTTGATTTTGTTTGGAACCATGTCCCATGCATGATTAATGAAATAACTTACCTAAAAAAGGAAAATTACCCTAGTAATTTCATTTGTCCTCTCTGTATTGCAGAACCTGGGAGCTGACGGCACCTTGGACGGTGGCAAGAATGAAAGTACCAGTTAAGTTTATGGTAGGCGACCTGGATCTGGTCTACAACACTCCAGGTGCCAAGGAATATATACATGGTGATGGCTTCAAGAGAGATGTACCATTTTTGCAGGAAGTGGTTATAATGGAGGGAGTGGCTCACTTCATCAACCAGGAAAGGTCTGATGAAATAAGCACACACATTTATGACTTCATTCAGAAATTTTGATCTGCTTAACTACAGACTTTCAAGTCCAGCTTTCTCGAGCAGATCATGTAGTGGCGTTCTCATGTCATATATTGATTCTGTAATGACTTTACTAGCTAGGTTGATGTTGTAGTCTTTATCAAGAATCCAATATTTATGCAAAATAGTTGGACCAAATCTCCTCAGAATTCTCAGTAGGAAAGGTTTGAGAATATAAGCTAACGTGTGCACAAACAAGCATGTAAGCTAATGAACGTGAAGGACTTTGTCACGCCTTTATGTGTTGAATTCTTGTTGAATTCAAAGGCTTCAACTTGTCCTTCCCTATCTCTGTGAAAGAAACGTGCAAATGTTACATTTGTTATACTCTGAAAAAACTGAAAGGCATGTTTGGTTGCGCTTTACAAGTTCTGTACCATTTAACGCAGTTTGTACAATTGTTTGTTGGGTGTGCATCTTGTAGACAGCGCACTTGGTGTATAACACTATAAAGCAGTAGAAACAGTGAATAAAAATGGATTGCAACCTAATATTTCACGTCTTAAACCTACAGCCAAGATTATTTTGGAGCTTCTTTCACTACCCACTAAAAATGCCTATGAATAAGGAGAAAAAGGGGAAACCCAAACATCCTCAAAAAGTGCATTATAGATTAACATTTCCATGTTTCCTCCTTAAACGTGTTGGATGAGAGGGGAGGGGGGAAAAAGGTTGGTCTTAAAAGCCTCCTTTCTCTCTAGTCCAAAACAGTGAACGTCTATACATTTCTGTTCGATTATTCAGATCACATATCCCATTGGGAAAATGAATGTCACTTCTTCTTTTTACTTCTTCTTTTGACAAAAAAAAATGAAAGTCAATTCATGGATTCTTTAGAAAACAGTTTAACATGTAAACTTTACTGGGTTTCACAAAAACATTTATATACCAATGATGAAAGGCATGCCACTCTGTGAATGGTTTAAGAAGTTTTGAAAACATGCTTAATGACAAATGTTCCTATTGAGCCCAAAGATAAGCTGAGCAGTATTAGATTCATGCGTCGACACGAAATTTTAAGGAACGCAAACTCTAGTTCAGTTAAAATTAACAGATTGAAAAACTTTAAAGACAAGAGTTCATACTTTCTTTCCTATTAAGCAAAATTCATACTTAAAACAATGTAAAAAGTACCATTACATTTCACTTTTCATCTGAAACTGGCATGCAAGTTGAAGATCTTGGTAAGATTCCTTTCCCTTCGCAGGCAACTAGGCAAGGGAAAGGTCTTCCATAAACACAATTTTATTATTTTGTTTTTCATTGTCATTAAAGCATAGAGAACACTTGAAGTAAGAGATTTTGGTGGGGCCAAGATGGGGAATAGAATCATTGGCTTCCTGACCTTTGACGCTTTTGGACATCAAAGTTGACATCTATGAGACCAGTTATGCCAGCAGTTATCTTCTGGCCGGCTTTTACAGGACTAACACCTTTTGGGGTGCCTGCATAAAGACCACAAGTACCACAGTTAGGCAAAGGAGTTTCTCTTCAAGATAAATAACAAAATTTTCATGATGTTTAAATATTGTGGCATGGTACCATGCCCACCTGCCCAAGCTACGATGCATGGAAAAAATACTTGATGAACAAATCTTTTGGTAATTTAACTCAATTTTAATCATTACCCCAACTAATTGGATTCAGCTCCACAAATCCTGTTTCACCATTTCACTCTTAAGGCCATATCTTCTTTATATCATAAATTGGAGTCTTTTCTCACAATCTCAACCCACCTCCTTTTTGGCCCTCCTTGCCCTTTTGATAGGCTCAGTGAAAATAAATGGATAAAATCTCTCAGAAATGCTCCCAAAAAGCATAATATAAAATGCTTCAGCCATATGCATCAAATTGTTCTTCAAATCAGAGTAAATTTCTCAGAAAAAAAAAATTGTTGGACACTATTCCTCTTGTGAGAAAAACTGATTTCACAGCTATAAACTGGGAAAAAATAGGAATCAAGGGTTCAAATGGACTAAGTATGCGAGGTACATATAACCAGCACCCTCATGGCCTCGTTAGAAGAGAGATTGGATATCAACCTAGTGATCAGGGGTTCAAAGTAGTGATATTGAAAAAATAAAAATAAAAAGAAGCAAAATACACAATTAATATAAAAATTAAGACACACATTCCACTAACCAATAACATACCAGATATTTCTTAACAGAAATTTGTTAAACCTTCATAATTTATTTCTTTGTTTAAAAGAAACTCTTCTGAAATAAATATGTTCAATAATTCTACGTCTTAAAGAATCAAAGCCTTGGTGACCAAAGACAAATATATATATATAAAGAAGCTGGCACCCCATATTGTACATGTGCCCACCTATGCAGTAATCTGGTTGGCCAGCTCTTGGATGGGCCTAAGTACTTAAAACACACACAGAAGGCAACCATTGTTTGATGTTGGGAAGAGTAATGAAGCCACATTCATCACGTATTTCCCAAAAAAGCAACACCAAATTAAAACCTCAATGCTTAGTTAAAAACTAAAAGCAAAGAAAAATAAAACAGACAGCAGATACCTGTTAGTATCACATCCCCTTCTAGAAGAGTCATTATAGAACTTATGTGGCTGATGAGAAATGGGACTTTAAACATCATATCCCTGGTTGAGCCCTTCTGTCTGATTTCCCCATCTACCTGTGGAGAAGAGAACCACTCCTTTACTGTCTCCTTTAGGTAACTGAGTGCACTTTAGATCTCAACTAGTTTTAAACCATAACATGACCAATAACTCATCCACAAAATTCAAGGAAAATAAAATAGAGAAGAAACTAAGAACATTTTAGAACCTTCAACCAGAGCTCTAAGTTGTCAGTGTCTGGCACCATTGACTTGGGCAGCTGCAGAGAAGTATGGGGGTATAAGACATCAGATATATTAAGATATTTAACTGTACTATCACTTTATTCTAGAGAAAAAAAAACAAATGTGCAACTAGAAAACCTAAATCTTGTCAATCTCTTCATAGAAATATGATTAAAGACAGCCATGGAGCATAAAAAAATTTGAGTCCGGTTTCATACCACTGAACTGATTGGAGTGAAGGTGTCCTGCCCTTTAGCCACTGTCCATGGAAGACCTGCAGACTGGGGAATAACACAAAAAGACAGATCAACAATAAAACAGCTAGTTCAATGTGAACAGCCTTGCAATCAATATATACTTGTTTCTTCCAAAATCAACATAAAGATGAGGAGTACAAATTCGATCCTGCTCAAAAATCCAAAGACTGATCTTCCGATCATTTGATTCTTGTTTTACTCTTTTTCCAAACAAAAGAAAATCGGTTTACCTGAAGAGTGACTTTTTATTAACATGTATATTGCACTTTTTTTTTAGATTAGAAAATTAGCTGTTGTTGTTCATAGTTTTCATTTACACCAACCATATATTTGCATTTATACTCCTATAATTCATGCACTCCTATATATCAGCTATATGGTATAGAGAGTCTCTTTATCAGTTACAACATTGTTATGTCTCCACTTTCCCTCATATGACATGGTTTTTGGCTGACCCAGAAGTGATGGAGAAGAAAAGGAAAGAAACTAAAAATAAACTTTCTTGAGACTGATTGCATAATAAATCAAAAGAAAATTTTTTGAAAACTTAAATTCTTTTTAGCAATAAAAGGGAAAACTTTATTAAGAAAACACAAAAGACAAACAGGCCATCACCAAGGAATCACTAAAAACAAGAAAACAAAAAAAAATCATCTCTAATAGATATCTAGTAAATATAAAAGACTCACAAGCCACAATTCACACCGTAAAAAATACCACTCCCTCTCCATAAAATCATCTCTAATAGAAATCTAGGCAAATAAAACTCTATAAATGGATAAGTTATTACTTGGATCATTATCTTGCCCTCAAAGATCCTAGCATTCATTTCCTTCCACAAGCCCAACAAATGGCCCCCAGAAGGGACGGCTAAATGATGTAAGGTAACTCCAAATCACAAATCCAACAGCCCAAGAGCAAAAATATGAACATGGTTAGGGAATGACCAAGAAAACCGAAGATGAGAGAGAAAGAAGCCCCAAACCATATTCGCCATGGTAGAATACACAAACAAATGATCCATTGATTCCTCCTCCAACCTCTACTTTGCAAATGGTTTAGATGAAAATTGTATCCATATAATCATTCCACAGAAGAAGAAAAAAATGACACTTTTGAAAGAATACCTAGGACCCAAATGCCTTTGTGACGAAACAAGAAAGGTCTATAATTGACCATCTCCAAATACAGAGACTTTGAGGTGAACATACCATTCCTATAAATAACCCATTCTCATCCATCCCTCAGATTGAGATCCAACATCATCCCATCCAACAAACTCAGCAACCTACACATCTCACCCAACTCCCAATCATTCAATTTTCTATGAGGTCTAAACACCCAAATATTCCCCAAATCATCAAACGAATGTGCCACCAAAACCTTAAGGTCTAAGGCTAGTGAATACAAAATTCCTAAAGGAGACTGTAAGAGGAACCTCCCCCACCCACCTATCCTTCTAAAATCTAATATCTCTTTTTGAACCAAATTTGAAGTGAATAAACTTCCAAAAAACATTTTTCATCTTTTGAATAGACATCAAAATCCCACACCCATATCTCATATGCACCTCCTTAGCTTCCCAGAACTAATATTCACCAAATCTTACCACCACCACACAGCACCATAGAATTTATTTTTCAACCCCAAATCTCCATAACCATTTGGACAGCAACACCCTACGGTGGCATCTAATCGATCTCAAACCAAGACCACCACATCATAAAGCTCTACAAATAGTCTTCCAATCCACAAAATATACCGACAATGTTCATCCAAATCATTCCACAAGAATTTATGAAAATTAGTCTCAATTCTAACAGCCACTGACACAAGGATGGTAAAAAGAGATAGGTAGTAGTTAAGAATGGAGGCCAAAGTTGACTGTAACTTAAACAACAGTACCCATACTTAATTATCATTAGATATTAAAAGAAAAGAATTGAAAGCTCATTACCTTTGCAGAAGACTGGATTTCCCTTGCAGTCATATCCAAGGCAACCGCATAACCTAGGATATACAGAAGCAGCCAATAATCCAATTTCTTCGAAATTACATGCTAAATTCAATAATGTTATCATAACGTTTTAAACAATATTATTGACCATTAGGCATAAGATAGTGTAATTTAACCAACAAAAAAAATCATTTAAACAAGATTTAATATTCTTATATTGTATATTTCTTGAAATGTTGAACATGTATATGAAACAAAAACCATCAAACTAAGCATAGCTTCAAAACTATGTTTCGCTGGCATCTATCCAATTTCTTCTAGCCATAGGACATTGAGAGGAGGATTACACCGACATTTAGCACCCAAACATATTTTCCATCTAGTGAAGACACTCAAATCTTACCTCCGAATCCCCATTTACTTCAGTATTTATACACTGCTGCTGTTGAACAAGGGAAATGATTCACAGGCCACTGAATAGGTAAGTCACCAAACTCATACTGACTTTTAAGTAATTAAAGCATCAGCACTTGAGTGGCCAATCTGGCCCTAAAAATCACATAAGAAACCTACTCACACGTAGAAAGACAACCAAGTACATTAAATTTTCTACCAACTCAAGGGCTAATTTTCCAAAGGTAACCAATATTACTCTGCCATAATGTCTAACTTATCTTTAATGGAATTGCTATAGAACATGTAAATAAATATATAAAAACCTATTTGTTAAATGTGGTAGACACAAGAAACTAACATGCATTACTGATACATTAGAGGACACTTAGACAAGCCTTCACAGAGGAGCAATGAGTACTAATATCAATTGTATAGCACAACATTCCCATTTTATAATGATTTGGAAATGCCTTTGTCATTAAAATGTGTGTGTATACGTGTGAATAGCGTTACGGACATGTCAAGCTAAATACTAGACTATCTCATTGTTGAAGATACCTCCAACATGATCCATTGCAGCTGCCTCAGAAACATCACGGGCTTTCTGCCCAATGACTACCGCTAGTTCCACTTCATGATCAAGGGACTCCAAAGGGTATGGAATTTCTATAGTTCCTCCGTTTGGCAAATAAGACGATGTCGGCTTCAAGAACAATACTGGCTCCTGAAACAACAAAATTTTTGCATGAATGATAGAGCATTTCAATGCAAAAATACCAACTTCAGATCTTGCAAAACAATCCCAGCGAAAGTATGACCAAGCTCGGACAATTTAATTCAGCCTCAATCAAGCCATCCGAACATTTCAGCGAGATGATCCATGCTTATGCTAAAGTTAAGGCAAAAATAAAACCCAAAAAAATAATAATAATAAGGATTTGAACAACTTGACTACCATTAAAAATTAGCAACCCAAAACAAATACAATTGCAGGTTTTCCAAATTCAAATCTTTGAACCTGAAATTTCATCAATAAAATCTTCCCAGGAAAAACAAGCCCAGCACTTGATCTAGTCAAGAGAGAGAGAGAGAGAGAGAGAGAGAGAGAGACCTTGGGAACGGCGTTGCCGAGTTCCTTAGCGTGAGCAGCGTAGTTCCTGCCGACGGCGATTATCTTCGTACCCACGCTTAGAAGCTTCTGATACGCAGAAGATGGGGTTGCCATGGCCAAAGCTTCGAAGCGTCGTCCGGATGAGTGATGACTAACACAGGAGGCACTTGTAACAGAGAGAGGAGTTCGAATCATTTCCGGTCTCGGTCAGCTCTGAAAATAGCTTTGCAAAATCGCGAGGTTGGCTTGGCTCGGCTACGCTAGGTAGATTTATTTATCAGTTGGTTCAACCCTGGCCTGGCAATCTAATTTTTATGCTTCTTTCAAATTATGGATCGTGTTTGGATTTAGTGAGGAGAACAGCCAGGGTAATCCTCCTTAGTTGGAACCATTGGATTGGAATCTATATTCTAAGAAATTGATAGGATAAGTTGAGCGTATACAACAACAACAAACAGCCTTATCCCAACTATTTGGGGTCGGCTACATGAATCCTGTTATGCCATTCCGCTCTGTTT